>VURO01008984.1:16352-53849 GCA_015108175.1 Pelvicachromis taeniatus
CATTTTTACAGCAGAGCATGGAGAAAAGAGAGAGAGAGAGAGAGAGAGAGAGAGAGAGAGAGAGAGAGAGAGAGAGAGAGAGAGAGAGAGAGAGAGAGAGAGAGAGAGAGAGAGAGAGAGAGAGAGAAAGAAAAGGAGGGAGAGAGGGAGGGAGTGAGGGAGAGAGGGAGGGCATTGGTAATTAGTGAGTCTGTACCTGACTCTCACTGACATAAGCTCCACATTCCTCAGAAGCGAGAAGGGGGGAGAGATGAGGGAGAGAGGAAAAGGGGAAAAAGTTTGGAGTACACACTAATCATCCCAGGACACACATCAGAGAGGACCCTCTTCATCCCAACACACACACAACCACACACACGCACAAATCTGTCTTCCTTACAGCTCAGCATAACTGACACGGCGCTCAAGTCAAGCCTGCATGATGTTGAGCGAAGGTGCTGCCGCTCCTGAAGCTTCGTCGTCTGTCACCTAAACGCTCCACGCTCCTCCTTTTTGTCTCCTTTCTTTCTTCAACCTCTCTCTCCCTTTCTGTTTCTCTCTTTCGCTATGTGTATGGTGTACACACTGCCAGCTCCCGAAACTCACCAAACCAGAATCTGACTGCCCATACCCCCAGCACACCTCCTCCCGCCCTCCTCCTTCCTATCATTCCGGATAGGAAATGCTATCCTCCTGTGGCCCTGTCCAATCCAAGAGTGTGTGTGCGTGAGCGCGAACAGCCAGACCTGAATCAGAGGAGCTTGAGCAGCATTCCTCTAAAGGAGTTTCCTGTACACCTACCACATGATCGCTCTCATCCACTGCTTGCTTATTAGTGATGATCACACACGCGCCGACCTTTGCTCATTCACAAATACACACAAAGACCCCTCAGGTCACGATGACATGCTGTCTTTACACTGTAGTGTTCACCTCTCTGACGTGCGTGCTGAAGATCCCTCTGTAATGACACCTTTGTGTAATAACCCACTCCGGCACTCTCTCAGGTTTCTTGTGTTTGACTTGTCAGCATGAGGTTGACAAAAAGCATGACTGACAACTGAAAGGGAAATCCGAGCCTTTAAATGTCCAATATAAACAGTTTCTCACTCCTGTTAAGGAGGCTCCTGCCATGAAGCTGAACTGAAAGTAAAAACAGTGAAGCCTCCTCTACACAGCCCTTCCTCGTCTCTCTACGTGCACTTTATCCTCTTTTCTGAGCTTTTCAGAAAATGTTGTACTTGTTTGATCATGTAGTTGAGTTTTAGCAACCTTGAGTCAGAGTATTCACCTCTCATTCAACACAGTGTCTGTGTGTGTGTGTGTGTGTGTGTGTGCGCGTGTGTGCGTGTGTGCGTGCATGTGTGGGTTAGCCTACCTGAATTCCTTGCCGAGTTTGGCGTAGGCGGGACCCGGCGCTTCCTTCTTCCTGATCTCAGGTGCGTGGCGAGCGCGACGTCTTTGTGACAGCCAGTTGTCATGGAGACAAGGAGAGAGAGCTGTGCTGAACAGGAGTGAGTGCGGTCAGCCAACCAGCAGACTGAGAACAGAAGAGAGAAGTGAGGAAGCTGGATTTCTGTTTAGTGTAACAACACACACACAGACACACACATGCATACATTCAGATAAAGCAACCCCCCTTTCACACACACACACACACACACACGGTAGGGAACTTGCGAGCATGTGTGTGTGTGTGTGTGTGTGTGTGTGTATAGGAAACTGAGATTGAGTCAGACGTGTTCACACAGAGAAAAAACGTTTCAACACAGCGGCTGAACTCTAGCAGGGAGGCGGCCGGGCCGTTGAATAAGTTGCTCAATACTTTTTGACTTTAATGCTTACTTAACAGATTTCACACAACCCTTGAATAAGCTGCAAATACAAAAGCACATACACCGCAATAAGTCAGGCTTCTGTAACTGCAGCAGGCAGGCTGTGGAGTTCACCCCAAGTAATCTAAATACATCACAATACATGTTTCACAGCTGTTTCCTACTTTATTAAAACAAGAGGAAGCAGCGAAGAAGCACAGATGAAACAAGTTTTAGCCACCATTACCTGATTCCAGAGTAAAAGCAGCCTGGAGTACAGTTGCAGCAGCCAAACATAAGCCTAGTCTTAACTACACCCAGTCTCAGTGATGCGAATTAATTTCTGGGGTGCATTGTTAATGATTTTCTGGTGTCTCACTAACTTATCATTTTGGCTGTATAACAAGAGGCGATTTCACCACTTCAACACTGGAAAAGCTAAATTACTCAAGCTGTGCAAGAACGCACAGGTACAGAGTCTAGCTTGGTGACGAGAAGAAGCAGCTCGGATTATCTGTTCAGGAAACAGTGCAAGGAAAACGTGGAAAAACGTTTAGCTGCTGTGTTGAGATCCAGTCAAAGCTCTTGAGTAGCTCTCTTCTCTCTAAAAGTCTTATTGTGAAGCCGGTGTTATAAGAAAGCCGAGATTTTTACTTCACCTGTGCTCCACTGCAGGTTTATGATTCACACCGCAGCCAGAGGAAGGCGTAATCATAACTTGCACAACAGGCAAAAATCTTATGTCGGACTTAAGATGCCAGGTTAAAACTGATTTCGCGTGAGACCTGGTGTAAGCTCTGCTGTTACAGCCAGTGGTGCCTGAAATTTGCTGGTTTAAAATAAATCAAATAAATGGACAGATGCAAGTTCATGGTGGAAAAGCTACCCACACACGAGCGCACATTTTGTATATTCTTTGCATCTTTCTGCCTTTGGTCAGGTTCTCATCGGGTGCCATTTTAGGATCTTTCACCTATTTATTCTGAAACACTTTAGCACGAGTAATGTGCTTAGCGTCTGCCAGTAGAGAATAAAATCAATCGATCAATCAATGCCAGAGTAACCATTCGCCTGGTGAGCTGCTTGTCTTTTTTTCTCTGCATATTTGGATTAAGGTTGATCTTTGTTTCTTCGCTCCACAGACATTTGCCCCACATCTTTACCCCTTTCTTGTTTTGCAAATTCCAACCTGCCTAATAACCTGCTTATAGGGCTTACCTGGGGTTTGTGTCTCGTGATGAATCATCTGACCTTTCTTGCCTACGTATCAGGAAGCATTCTTGACTTATTTTGCTGTCGCAATATGTTTTGGGTTTTTTTTTTTTTTTGTCCCACCATCGCGTAAAATGATTTTCCGGTCATCCACACTGACTTGTTCTCCTGTATTTGACTGATCTACATTGTTAAAGAAAATCATCCCAGCAATGAATTTGATCACTCTTAAGGGCATTTCTCAGGTTTATATCAAATCTGACTGAATAAAGCTAAGAATTTAAGGTAGCATCTCTCATTTTACATGTGAAGAGAAAAAAGCCCATATCCGGAGAGTGTGTGTGTGTGTGTGTGTGTGTGTGTGGTGGTGGTGGTGGGGGGGGGGTCCATAATTTTATTATCAAGCAAATTGCTTTTACTCGTTTCCTAAATAAACCACAGTGTTTTTTCCAACCACAACTCCTGGTTTGCAGTCATTTTCTTTACAGGGTGAACATCCACCTGCACGGACTTGCCTTAGTTACGTGTTACGTCACAGTGAGTGGAAGATCATAGCTGCTTTTGAGAACCATTGTTGATGTTTGTTGGTACAGGACAGGCTTTTGAAAGTTATAAATCCCCACTGACAATATAATAACTGTGACATGAGACGAGTTATAGTTTAGAGACCACCAGCTTTTGAAAGACCAGACTTTCTGAGGTAGATGAAGTTTCACCGGCATGGTCTGTACACGAGAGATGAAAATTAAAACATTAAAATATATTTGTTGCATGTAGTTCGTTCTATAAAAGTCAGTCAGGTATGTAGAACTACAATAACCGCTTGAGAGTGTACTGGGACTGAAATTAGCATGAAATTGTTTGTTCATTTCAGACAAATATGTAAAAATGTGTTTTGTTTATGGCTTGTGCACACTCTGTCAGTCAATTTTCATACACAAATCATGTTGTTTATGCCAGAAATAGATCAAAGTGCTCCAACAGAATTTCAAAAAGTCATTATGAGGACTGAAGTCTTACTGTGTGACACTGATCCGGTCTCCTATAGCAAAGTTTTCTGTGACAGGGGGGAAATCATCACACTATGGATGTGTCATTTTCACAGATAAAGGCAATTTGATTGAGTGCGAGGGTTGGCATTGTTTAAAACTTTACAGCACTCATATAATGTTCAATGGTTGGAGGCTTCCAATAAAGAGTAGTCGTTCATAGGTCACGGGGAGATAAAAGTGTGATGATATTCAGTTCAGTGTGTCAAAGGGGGGCGGGAGGTTTAAACTGAGAAAACACCATTTGGCTTTTTCCCATTTAAAATGGCATAAAACACAACATGAAAACTGATTACAGTATACGTTAAGCTGAAAAATCTGTTAAACATACATGTTCTTGTTTACAAAAGGAAAGAAAAGGAAATCCTTTAAGTGGCATCTGTAAACAAACCAGAGTTGAAGGATAATCGAGGTTAATTACCACCTGAACTATATCTGTACTTATGGTTATGCTTTATAGTTTCTCCTCACTAAATGGCAGAAAAATAGGAGAAAAAATGGCAAGAGTCATTATTTTAAATGACTCTCACAATCACTGGTGACTTTATTAGGTACACTTTACTAGTGTTTAATTGGACGCCCGTTTTTGCTGTCAGAGCTGCCTTAACTCTTCATGGCACAGACTCTACATTCCGCAAATTTTAGTCCACATTGACATGATAGCATCACAGTTACTGCAGATTTTTTGGCTGCACATCCATCATGTGAATCACTCATTTCATCACAGCCCAAATGTGCACTGTTGGATTGAGATCTGGTGACTATGAAGGCCATCTGAGTACAATGAACTCATTGTCACCTTCAAGAAACCACGTTAATGATCTGAGCTTTGTGACATTGTGTGTTCATGTTCAGTAACAATACTCAGGTAGGGTGTGGTGTTTACATGATGCTCAACTGATACTATGGGGCACAGAATATCCCCCCCACACTATTACACTAACACCAGATGCCTGAACCATTCACCAAAGGTAGGACGGACCCATGATTTTATGCTGTTTACGCAAATTTCTAACTGTGCTATCCAGAGATGATCATCTGCCTTGGTTGTAATGAGTGGCTATTGCTCCATTCTCCTCTGACATTTGAAATCAACGATGCATTTTCACCCATAGACTGCCGCTTGACCACACCGAACATCTCTGTAAACACTAGAGATGGCTGTGTGGGAAAATCCCAGCAGATCAGCAGTTCCTGAAATACTCAGAACGACCTGTCAGGCAACAACCACCATGCAACGCTCAAAGTCACCTGAATCACCTTTCTTCCCCATTCTGATGTCGAAGTTGAACTTCAGCAAGTTGTCTTGACCATGTCTACATGCCTAAATGCATTTAGTTTCTGCAGTGCGATTGGCTCATTAGACATTTGTGTTAACAAGCAGCTGAACAGGTGCACCTAACAAACTGACTGGTGAGTAGTCATTTCTGCAGATTATTCTTGACACGTTAAGTTATTTGAGAAAACTAGAAAAAGAGAACACCTTAACATGCAAGAAAAATCCTGCATCCTTCTTAAACATTTTTAATTTACATGCACAGAGACTTGCACATGTGCACACAAGAAACCACACACTCCCCATAATAAACACCTCAGACCATGCCCTCATTCCTACTCAATAGAAAGAGCGATCTGAGACACTGAGAGGAAGCTTCCAGCTCTCCTGATACTCTTATGACGCCTCACAATGGCACACAAAGGGATGAGGCAGTTTACTTATTCACCCCCAACAAAGTGGGTCCAATCAAGTTGTCACGCACACCACAAGGAGAACGGAGAAACCTGGAAAACTTGGATCATGTTACTAATGTGAACTGGAAATATGAAGTCTATCAAAAGACCGTTAAGTGCTGTGACTGCAGTTCGTGTGTCTCTTCAAGACCATAAGTCCATTTAACAGATTTTGACACAGACTTTGTTTAAAGTCAGGTGAGTGTGTTAAGAATTAGATTTAGACAAGCTTCCAGGAAATTAATCTAAGCCAGCGTAATGTTGTCTGAAGCTATATAAACACTAATATGCACAAATATCCTTGAAAATGTGTCAAGTGTTTGGCAGCGTCCAAAACTAAAAAGCTGTCTTTCAAATATTACTGCCTGTGTCGTGGGGTGGTTAAACAAGAACTAACAAGGAAGCATTATGACGCGAAACAGACCTGGAATCACTTGTGTGCACATTTTATTTACACAATGTGTGAATGTGTGCACACAGCTACAAAGCATATCACTGACGTCTCATAAGTGTGTGAAAGCCATTAAATGCATAATGGTAGGTATTGTATGTGCAGGGAGATGTTAGAGATTGGATAAAAACAACCTGCTCTCTCTTATTGTGTTTAATGCTGAAAAACAGTCAATGAAACAAGCAGCTGTCACAACTGTAGACCAGGCGTGGGCAGCATCGTTTCTGAGAGACTGACACAAGCTCAACAGAGCCATCGTGAACTGAAGCTGCTAAATGTAGTTCCTGTTTCTGCCAGAAGCTGAAACCAGAGCTGGACTCCATACATGAAGAGACAGCAAAATGTCTCCCATTATTTGTCTCGTAGTATAATTACCAAGCTCTACAGCTTTGATATTTTTTGTGCGGTTTAGTTTTTCTTTTATGACATCGGGGCTATAAATTGTGTCCTACAGACTGTATATAAAATATGGAACAGGAATAGAATAGATTGAGAAAACAAAGGACCTGTTCAGATGATCGCAACTTAAAGTGCAACCTTCCTTCTTTTTGAATCTGATGTGGAGGATCATTTTTAAAAAATGAACATCATGCTGTCTTCAATGAGACTTGAACTCGGCAGTTGAGCCCATTAGCGTATCAGTGAAATGTTTGCTGCCATATTAGTGTGAAATGTGTCTTTTTCTAAGCTTTAATACAGTTTGACGTCTTTTTCCAACCAGAAGCGTTACCTCAAACTGACCACTCTGCCTGGCCTCTATTTTCAGACCCTGAAGCTGGGTTCATCCTTTTTATATCTTAAAAAATAACAAAATAAAAAATACAATAACTTGAAAAAGTTGCTTTTTTCATAACTTAATCCAGAAAGGTAAACTTTTGTAGTTATGGCCTACAGCTCATGAAAAATCAGTTGTCATTCTGAAGATAAATCAAAAAGAATTGAACAGAAATGTCAGAATAATGTAAATTCAGTACAAGGTTCCAGCTCCTTTCCATAAATGTCTGCATTGATGCAGCGTTGCTGCATGGCACTTCTGCTGAGGCATTACTGAAGTCCAGGTTGTTTTCACAGTGGCCTTCAGCTGGTCTGTGATTATTCAGTCAGGTGTTTCTCATCTTCCTCTTGACAATACCTCATAGATTCTCTGAGCTCAGGTCAGGAGAGTTGGCACAGCATCAGCATGCTCAGCAAATCACTTGTAGTAGGTTTTGGCTCAATGGGCAGGTACTGAGTCCTCCTGGAAAAGGAAGTCTGCATCTCCATAAACCCTGTCATCAGATGGAAGCGTGAAGTGCTCTTAAATCTGTGTTGACTTTAGACTTGATAAAACATAGTGGATATACCACCAACAACCGCAGGAGATGATATGGAAACCCAAATCATCACAGAGCACGGAAACTTCACACTGAACTTCCAAAACCTTGGATTTTGTGCCTCTCCACTCTTCCTCCAGGATCTAGATTTGATTTCCATTCAAAGTTTTATGTTTCACAGTTTAAGAGGAGCACTTAGCAACAGCCCAGTTCTTTCTCTCCTTAGCTCAGGTAAGATGCTTCTGACACTGTGTCTGGTTCAGGAGTGGCTTGATATTAGTTGCTCCTGTACTGAAGACGTCTGCGCGTGGTGGCACTTGGTGCTGCACTGATGCCAGCATTAGTGCACTGCTTGTGAAGCTCTCCGAAGTTACTGACGTCATGTTTTTGACGTGCAGTCATCCGTGTTGCTTGTGCACCTTTTCCTACCACACCTTTCCCTTCTAATAATATGCTGTAATGCAGCATTCTGTGAACAGCCAGCTTTTTCAGCAGTGACCTGCATTTTTCCCTCATTGTGGAGGACGTCAAAGATCATCATCAGGACACCTTTCAAATCAGCTCAATTTTCCCACTGACTGTGCACTTTATGTGTAATAACTATAGGATATGAAAGTCAAACTTTTTAAAATTAAATGAATCTAAGATTTTTTTTAATTTGTTTTTGATTGTTTTGATTTCTTTAGTACGCTCTGTGGTTATGATTCTGCTGGGTTGCATGACAGATGAGGGCATTCTTCGGCCCTGAGCTGACTCACCTTTAAACTGAGCTATGACAGCATTAAATTGTCTTAAACACAATCTCTAAATAAATAGTAGACACAGCAGTCTTCTATCAGGATGAAATCTGCTTGGGTTAAACTGCCAAAGCCGGCCCTACCGGCTTAAAAGCAAGTTTCATTTGAATTCCTTGGTCATCCCTAGTCGACTAATGCCACGAGACTTATGAGAAGCCTTTGAATTTGCCAGGAAACAATTACAGCAATCTAACCGATTACACCTGTAAAAACAACCCTGTGTCGCCTTCTCACCCGGCAGGTGCTCTAACATATCCAGGAACTCACTGTTGTTGGCTCCTCGGTGCAAAGTTGCTTATGTTCACGTGCTTTGCCGGCTGTGCTGCAACATGACGAGGCATGTGTGTGCACATGTGAGTTAAACTTGTTTAACAGCACAGCATCTATAAAGCTGGAGGGTCCCGTTTCTCTATGAAAAAGATAAAAGACCCCCAAGCGTGTGTGTGTGTGTGTGTGTGTGTGTGTGTGTGTGTGTGTGTGTGTGTGTGTGTGTGTGTGTGTGTGTGTGTGTGTGTGTGTGTGGCTCTAACAGCTTCTAATTGTGTCTTGATGAGTGACAGAGATCAAACCTAGCCTAATTAGCACCACTAAAATGCTCGCTATCTCTCACACACACACACTCATATATACAATGAATACACTAGGTAGCCAAAAGTATGTGGACAGCCATGTCAGGAGAAAACAGGAATCCTGGATATATGTAAATTAAATACATTGTGCCTGCCTGCCCCTCTGAAGACCACAGATAAAGCGTTTGCCGCATTTTTTCCCTAAACATTTCAAAATGTTTAACAATGAGGTGTCCGACTTGTTTTTCATGATTACCAGGAGCCACCTGCCTGATTGCAACCTGACATTGAGGACACGCGTCAAGCAAGTCATCCTTCCCAAATGTTAGTCCCACATAATGTTGTAAGGACATTTTTTGTTAAAAAATAGAAAATATTAAAACAAAAATTTGAGATGTGATGTTCAAGGCCGGCTGTTAATCTCCCAGCATTTCTGCTAAGATCAGCTGTCCACCACCTGCCTTTAGCTCCAAAATGAATGCTCAGATAAAAAAGCACAACTAGTCATAAATCTAAGCATCTAAAAATACCAAACCACTTGTTTAAGAATAACAGCTATATTTAGAGACTGGTCTGATTCAACAAGGCCATGAAGCAGGGGTTAAACCGCAGCCTGCACCTTTAAGACAAAGCTCATATCTTGTAGAAAGCACTCTCCAAGGAGTGAAAGCTTGTGTATTTATGCCCACAGTCCTGAAACAAGAGATTCCAAAATAATATGTGAGTAATGTTTATATGTCCACAAACATTGGACCATAGAGAGAGAAACATATAAGTCTGTCGCTTGCTGTAGATCAACTGAAGGTCACAAAATTCAACCACACAAAAGAGTGTGAATGCTAGATCTGAGTGAATAACACTAGTGAGCGTGCAGTTACGTTGATTAAAAAGGAAAAAAAAACAACAATGAGGGAAAGAAACTCCTCCAGCACTGTACAGCTTCCTGTAAAGATTAGACCTTTATTGAGAAAATTCCAGGTCGGCTTATGGCCGCACAACCCGCCATCTCCAACTGGGCCGATTATTGAATTTAATACACACACAAACACCCTCGCGCGCACACACACACAAAACATACAGAGTAACTAGAGCCCTGTTGTGAGGCGACATCGATGACGCGTGTTGGATGGGATTATCCCTCCAGCTGTACTCTCACCCGCAGAGAAGTGAGGCTCATTTGGCCCCACAAAGCTCACTGTGGTTTTTCCACACACTGATAAATCCCGCCCCTGCTTTTTTCCAGCATCTCTATGGCTTACAAGGTTAACCTTAGCGATTTGACATGTGTCATCTTGGTTTATCTCTGCTTGCATCAGGGCTGACTAGCCTGATTTATTTTTTGAAAACTGCAGCACAAATAATATGACTCTGATTCATAAGGGCCAGAAGCCAGAAAGTGGCTTTGAAATAAATCACTCACTCCAGCAGTAATTGTGCACCGTGGCTAAAGAATCCAAGAAAATGTCTCCCTCTGTTGGTCTGACACAAATATTACAATCATGGCGTGATAAATGACTTTTTCTGACTGTTAGCAACTTGCTAATGAGGTGTCATTTAAAATTTTAGAATGCCATACAAAGGATATTTAATAAGGGGGAGCCAGAAATGACGAACAAAAAAAGCTACAGAGAAAATTCATGGAGGTGTGTCAACCCAACAATATTCACTCAAATATATGGTGGGACGAAATATGATCCTCCTGGATCAAATGTGCAAACTGTAAGAATACAAATAAAATGTAATTGTCAGAAGACGTTGCTATGGATAGGGTGAGATGGACGCATGTATTTAACTGAGGTGACCCCTAAAATGAGTAGCTGTTTTTATGCTAATCTTTGGATTCTGTTGTTTAATTTAAAGTACATCTGTGTTTAAGATTAAATTTATATGACTTTTGTCCAGCAATTGTCTTATTTTAGTTAACACCAGTACATTCCCAATGCTTCAGAATTGTTTGGTCTCTTTGGTCTGCTGGTACTGTTAGCCATGGAATCACAGGCACACAATCCTTTTAAAAGTTGTTGTAAGTGCATAGCTATTTGTACAAAGGAAGGGGGGATTTCAGTCCCTTGCTATGTAGTTGTTAGGTAACATGATGACACAATATAATCGTGTATAATTCAACTTTTGGGGATCTTAATAAGATGTTGCCATCAGTATTAAAATGATAGGATCCTTGTATTAGTTGCTGTAGGTAAAAAAAAAAAAAAAACAGGTAATTTTAGCCTGTTGCTACGTGGTTGCCAGGCAAAATGATGACATCACAATATCTGACATCGGTGGCAATCATTGACCATGAAAAGTCAATGACACAAAGTGACTTCAAGGGACTATAGGCCAAAACAAATGTGGGTGAAGTGAGCCGGATAAACTTGAGAGTGCAGCGTGGTTACTAGTGGACACTCCAGGTTGCAGTTGCCTAGGTAACCCTCCAATGTATTTACCCAGGTGTAGCAATGGACGTATGGAATAAATAGAAGGGCCAGTAAGTACACGGGGCGGAGACTTTTGTGCTTTAACATGCAGCATATTTTGCAGCCATGGCTGTTTTACTTATATAGTAAACTTGCTGTGCTTGTAAATAGCTTTAGCGTGGTAAATATACCTGTTTGACCTTTATGGCTGACAATACTGTGCTTGTGATAAATTGCAGAACAAAGAACATGTGGTATAACTAGACCTCACTAGCCTCCTAGCATGAAAAGACATGCTGAGGTGTGAAGGATTTAGTAAAATCTTCAAGACACAGATTGTGTGAAACTCTTTGAACTGTCATTCTCAACATGTTAATCACCATGTAAACCACAGTTTCTGTTTGGTTTTGTGCCTTTCTTGTTTGTTTTTGCACAGTCCATCAAGTAAAAATGATAAAAAGGAAAGCCTTACCTGCTGACATGTGCTCGATGACTTGGTGATGATGATTTTTATCATAACACATGGCAGGAAGAAAGTTTATGTCAATAACAGCGTGTTTCCTCATGCACGCTTGGCTGATGCAAAATACTTTGTGAGGGAAAGAAAATGAGGAACATGGTAGGAGTCAGTCCCATAAACCTGCTTTTTTTTAATAGCCAACATGGAGTGACACCTCTGAAGTCTGAGTGTATAGAAGCCTATGTGAAAACAACCCATGGCTTCTATACAATCAGTAACTTCAGTAAACACTTCCCTGATGAGTTAATGGCCTGAGTTTTATGTTTTAATTAATTGATTTATGGCTTTTGGGCTTTTAATTGTTTCTTTGAGATGAAGTCGACAGAGATAGAAGCCCCTGCTCCAAAATCAACAACTTCAAGTTCCACTGAAATTTGCAGCTGTCTACATAAACAAGCCAAAGGCCATCTGAAGAAAGAATTTATGGACAGACAAGACAAAGATTGAGCTAATTGACCTCCATGACAAGATGTATGTTTGGAGGAGTGAAGATGAGGTTTCCAAACCTAAGAAAATTGTATTGGTGGTCAAGCATGGTGGTGGTAGCATCATGCTCTGGGGTTGTTTAGCTCTCAGTGGTCTTTAACACAGTTGGTTGTTACATCAGGTCACATATCAGAAACACATATAAAAACCGGTCTTGGAATGGATAAAACAGGCTAACATGAAGTCTCTGGAATGATCTTCCCAAAGCCCTGACGTCAACCCTACTCAAAATTTGTGAAGTACACTTAAAGGTCCATGCCAGGAAACCAACAAATTTAAATGAACTCTACCAATTCTGCCACGAAGTGGTCAAATATCCAGCCAGAATTATACCAGAAGCTTGTTGATGGCTATCAAAAGCATCAGGTTGAGGTGCATCTTGCTAAGAGATATTTAAAGAAATATTAATAGGGTGCGTATGCATATATGTCAGCCTGTATTTATTATTTTGAATGTGTGTAGATTTGAAATAAATCCAACCCTGCGCACCCAATTCTTTTTTTTTCAAAGTCATTACAGGTGTATGCTGTACAATCATGCCAACCTGGAAAAAGAACAATCCAAAGAAATCATTAAAAATCCCAAATTACCAGGACATTCATGTCCATAATGAGTGTATGCAAACTTCTGACCACAACTGTATGCATAGGTATCGACTGTGAGGTCACCAGTTGGCTTATGGTTGGCATTTTGGAGCTTAGCGCTTCAGCTAACATTACATTGAGCTATTAGTACTGCAGTCATAAAATGCAGAAACACATATTGGTTAGTTGGGTGCTAAGCAAAAAAACAAAAAAATCTAATATTTCACTCACGACAGTAGAAACTTCTCAGATTGTCCATACCTCACAGAAAATCATAACACTAGTCAAATAATCCATTATAAAGAGTCTCCAACAAGACACAGGGTGAAGAGTTCCACTGGATTGCCCCTAGCAGTCAGATATGTCAATTAACATGCCCACGCCCCTAACACGTTTAGCTGACACGTTTAGACGAGTAAACAAAGAGAGCAAAAAAAACATTCAGAGTCCTTATGAAAGGGGAAGCTAAAAAATGTTTCTGCTTCCAGGAACTAACAAGTTTGAAATAGCGTCGTTATCTGTTCTGTTTTTGCTCTGAAATATTGGAACAAAGCTCATTAGCCTGCGCTCTGCAGGGTCTGCATACCACTGAGTTCCTTATTAACAAATCACTCAAATGAGGCGCTGTTCGAAATGACACGTACGTGTACTTAAATGAACATGCAGAAGTCTGACCTAACGTTGCATTCAGATTCCTGGTTGTTCAAACACATTCTTAATAAATCTGTGAAGATAAGATGTGCTTATACGTCTTCTCTCTGCTTTTGCTCACCTTGAAGTACAGAAAGTAACCACGTCCATACAACGCAGCTATACTCGGCAGGCGATACGTGCACTGAATGACACAGGAACCCAACATGGACTGCCAATACAGGTGGACATTGTCACTATCCTGTGACATCAACCACTGCAATGTGTTTTAGGCCCAGACATGTTAGGTTCCGGAGCCTCAGATTAACATGCCTGGCTGAGAGCATGGAGATTGATGAAGTGCAGCACACAGACACACATTTCAGCTAATCAAATACTAAAGTTTCAACCATCAAAGAATGAAGTTCTCAGATGGTCTGTATCACACAGCAAGTCCTAATATTTGTCAGATGATTCCTTTAAAAAGGCCCCAACAGCAGCACATGCGTGTCAGTCGAAGCAGCCGCGTGTTAACATGCTTTTTAATGCTAAGAAGTTGGACATTTTAACAGGTAAGTCTGTGGGGATTTACCCAGTTTTGGGCCCTGCCTTAAAGAGCCATTACAGAAACTGGAGTTTTTAGCACTGCTGGATTTAGCTTCAGTTTTTCAGGCCCACAGACTGCAGCCCGGCACCCTTTTGCATCCTGCTTAAAGCATCTCTAAGCTGCCTTCAAGCAGCTGTGCGAGCTTCAACCATGGATTCTACTAAAACATTACAGCCACCATTTCAAAAGTTAAATGGGGTATACTGCTTTTTTTTTACTCAATTTGAGCCCTAAGTGTTTTCTTACTACTAGTCTTAGTCACTTATTCACTCAAATGCTTGTTCTATGCCTAAGCATATAAGAGTCACAGACACACACTGATGGATGTATCAGAGTCAACTCGGGGTTTGGTATCTTGCCCAAGGAAGCTTAGACATACAGACTTGAAGAGTGAGAGATCAACTTTTTGACTAGCAGAGGACTTTTCATCCTGAGCCACAGCCCCAATAATACGAATGGGAGGGAATTCAAAGTGTCTGTTAATGTGCTTGAAAATATGTCCAAACATTATCTTCATCCTTTACTTACAGTCTATGGCATTAGCATCAGATCTTGTTTTATTACTAAATTTAAAAATATTATAGTAGTATGTTGTAACTCACAAGCAGAATCCCCAGCTTTGCCTTATGCTGCACTGCACTTCTGCGCTCAGTAGGGGGCAGTGACATCAGATACCTGTGAAGCCCCCCCTGCGCGCTGTCACTTATTAGCAGATAGTAAAGTATGAATGAAGTTTCCTGCTGCCCTGGACACATTCCTGTGTGTAATGGTATCCAAGATCGTTTCTCACATTTGCCAGCACATTTCTACAGCAAACACACACTCAGCTTTGTGGTCTGTGTTTTACTTTGATCCTTTTTAAAATATGTTTATCATGATTTAATAAATGTGTGATTAATGTAACAGTGAAAATGCAAGATGATAAAATATTTTATGGAGTATGTTCTGTATTATACTGTACAGCTATCATAGAGTGGGGTTAGGCCTCCTTCATTATCATATTGTTGCCATGGCATTTCAAACTCTCTCCAGAGGGAAGCCGTGGATGACAAAGAGGTGATGAGAGGAGTGAAGTTCTAAAATTCACTGGGACAGCGTATGATAGCTGGTGAAGAGTAAAGAGCACACAGGCAGATCCAGGATACTCGCTCAGAAGATGAGTGTTGTTCCCATGAGGAGAGTCCTGAATGACAACGGTAAGACCTGCTATGCAATTTTAAACAGCCCATCATCCTGTATGCAGATTACACTAAGCCGCTGTAGCCTTTTCTTCCAGTGCTGCTCTTCTTAAGTGGACTTAGGGTTTTTCTTCTGCAGGAAACTGCTTGACACTCATTAAATCACTGCTGTTTGATATTCATTAATTTATTCCATTTGCACTGACATGGCCTTATTGGACACGTTTCTGGTCAATTCCAGCTTTGTGTTTAAACATTCATGAGTGCCGTAAAAGCCGATTACACTGTGTCTGTGTTTCTCTCTATTAATCCAGTTTAATTAGAGCCAAGTGGTCCCTGAACTTTTGGATGTTAAGTCTCAAAGAAAGTGATGTCAGAACACTAAATACTGGTTAAAACTATTGGTGTAGCTAATGTGTGCCTCTATTCTATCATTTCATTACATTTTAGACAGAAGAATCTAGGTTTAAGGTCAGAGTAAAGTTTAGAGGTCACCCAAGAAAATAGTTGGAGGTTAGTGAAATGTCCTCTGAAGCGATGGAAACACAACTGAGTGCATGTGTGTTGGTGAAGCAGCTGCACACAGATGGTTTTAGAGGGTCAGTCAGAGGTGGACCTTTGTTCAGGGTCTGGCAGCGGTCCATTATTTATTCATGCCGACGTATCCGAAAGGCCGCCTAATTGCACCAGGAGGAGCCCAATTACGCACAGGGGCCTACGGCCGCTCTGTCTCACATTCACAGGAAAGTGGGAGGCGGATCACATGTCAGCTATGACCGATGCTGTGCGTCTTATTTACATTTGCAGAGCTCGGGTTCAGCTCTGTAAACACACAGTGTTTGTGTGTTTATATGCTCGCTGGAACAGCAGATGCTGGCAGGAGAGCCAAACATGAAAAGACAAATGTTGTCAGATAGACTGGAAATTGCTTACAGAACTTCTTGACAAGTGTTTGTTTTTTCTCTGATCATGGCAGGCAAAGGTAAGGTGTTTATGCTGCTGGTTATGTATTTGTGTAACATGAGCACACATACATAGTCTTTGTGTTACAGTGGGCTCCGGCGAGGATGTGAATACGAGCTCTGGGATGGAGAAGGTGATCAACAAGGAGCCTTTCTCCTCCCTGCTCCCTCGACTTCGTTCATCTTTTCATTCTACAGGTGATATCCAGTCTTAAATCTTGCACTACTTACCTCATACTGCATTTACCCCAGTGCAAGTTGCAACAGAAAACTACAATTTTCACAGGACTTTCACAGGAGTTGCATCTTGTGAAAGATTATACATTCAGCATTTTTGCTTTCATTGGAATTCAGAGGGTAAGTAGCAGCCAAATGCTGCTGATCAAATACTTAATTAATTGGCTGGTCATCAGTGAGTGTGAGTGCCTATATAAAAGCAAGGTTTTGGCAGTTTGGCAAGTCAGTATTAACACAATGCCAAGGAGAAAAAAACATTTGCAATGATTTTGAAGAGGCAACTGTTTCGGCCCATCAGTCTGGAAAGCCCAACATTCTATAGTGAAATTATTCAAAAGCGGAAAACATTCAAGACAGTCACCAGTCTTCCCAGGAGTGGACATCCCAGCCAATTTACCCAGGGTCAGACCGGGCAAAGCACAGAGAAACTCCAAACGACCCCCAAAGCAACATCTCAGGCTCTAAGGGTCAAGGTTAGCATATTAAACATTTGTATTCATGACAGTACAATAAAAAAAAGAGTGAACGAGTGGCTTGTTTTGAAGGGTTGCCAGGAGAAAGCCTCTTCTCCCTATAAAAGAACACTAAACAGATGCAGCTTTTTAAAGGTACATCTTTACATGTTTCAATGGAGAGCGAAGCAAGTCTTTAATGTTATTATTAATACCCAATTTAAAAAAAAAAAAAAGAACAGCTGCCAACAGAAACTAACAATATCTAACAAACCCTGACATTTTTCTTATAATTCAGATAATCAACACCAAACAGATAATCAATAGTTCTTTGTATCGTCTGTCCAACTTCCTCCCTCCACCTGTTTCGTACCGCTTTTGTTTTTCCTCAGCCTATCATCTATCTGATCAGGTTTACCTCCAGGCTGCAGATATTTTCCAGCAGCTGCATAGAGACAAGCCAGTCAGCCACCATCAGCGTCTGCATTATGGAAAAAACACGGAAACATCGCTGCTCAAGAGCGGGGACAAAACCACGGAGAAGTATGCCTACCAGCTCGCCTTTAACACACTTAAATGTAAGATTACAGTGAACTTCTAAAGTCAATAATTTAGGATAACGTACCATATTTTAACCATATTTAGCTTTATGAATGCAGATGAACTGTACTGTATATCCAGCATGGAGGGAGCCCACTGGTGGTTAAACATAAAGTCAAGGGGAAATTAATTTGATCCCCTCTACTGCCACCTCTGAGGACTTTACCCAACTCCTAGGGATAAGGCAACCTTATCTCAATTATGGATAACAGAGGAGCTGCAGCATATGTCAGCTCCAATATTCACTTTCTGAATAGCATCTTCAACTGCAGGCAGCAGATTAAATAATATATAGTCGTGCATTTCATTTCTCCACGTGACTGCAAATTGCTTGAGTGGAAGTGCAGCAGATGTCTGTTTGGGAGGTGATAAGAGAGTGCACGCCATGGGCAGACACACACATACACATATATAAATTCACTTTAAAAAGCCACAACTGCACATATAGTAAAAAAAAACACAACGTTTTACATACATTATTTGACCATTTAGGCAGCAGCAAGTTTTTCCAGATACCCGTCTTTCATTTTGGGTTGTCCACAACCATCTACAATGGAAGTAAACAGAATTTCTTCTGAATATTAAAGCTGCAGCATTTTGTATTTTTGCAGCAGTTTGTAAAATGCACATCATTGATCATCTATGTCAAAACAACAAATATTCATCCTGAATTTGAGCAGAAGACAGGAAATTAACCCATAGTGACTGTCACTACCTATTTAAATGTTCTGGAAAGTTCCTTATATAGATTCATTCTTCATTTTAACTTCCTAGGTGTCCCTAGGTGATATATCTAGGGGCCACCATGGTGCAATCATGTGACACTATGTGAATCTGTTCCCATGTCACCATTTCCAGAATGGTGATGTGTCAGTTAAGTCCCTATGATAGAATCAGCTAATTTTAAAAGGCTTGTTTTTGGCAGAACTGTGTCAGCGTCTTATTGGTTAAATATGGTTACATTTGACTTGCAACTTGTTTGATTATAAAATGATTCTGGGTAGACATTCACATCTAAATGAAAAATCTCCTATACTGTGTAGCATTTAGGCTGCTTTAGCCTTCCACAATTGGTGCACATCTGCAAGCTGCCACTCCTAGATCCCTCTTTTCCTGAATTTATCAGTGTCACATCTGTGCCACCAAATATAAATTTACTACAGATTAAAAGTGCAATATCATGACTACAGCAGCCTTGACTGAAACACATTTATAACATTCGTATGTTTCTGCATGTAAAGGGAATTCTTGTTTTATTGTGTATTGCATGATGAACTTGCACAGGTCTCTGGACCGCCACAGAGCATAACAAACACCCCCTTCCCTTCTTGCCCAGCAACACGAGTACAGGAAAGGAAGGGGCAAACAACCAGAGTTGGCAGGCTGCTTTTGAAGTGTTGCTGCATGTTGCATTTTCCATCCACAGGATAGAATTCTTTATCATGGAAATTTCATGAATATCTATGAATGAAAAGCAATATTTTAAATATATATCTTTTTTTTAATACTAAAATCCTACAGAAACCAATTCCAGATCTCTCTTTCACACACACACACACCAACATGCAACATACTCACTATACTAAATTTGGGTATTGGCTTGGTTTTTGCCACACAGATCAGGGACTCCTGCAAACAGCAGACTGGCACTTAGCCATGAGCTTGTAAGCATAACAGAGCATTTGGCAGCTAATGAGGCAGATATTCTCTCAGGAGGAGGTTGAGACCAAATTAGAATTTAAAAAGGTGAATTTGGACTTGCATTTGTCAGCTTATCAGAGGCCCAATACCAATTCAACACTAAACGTTCTGCATGTATTTTTGTTTTTTTTTAAATCACTTGGTACCATCTTGCTGACAGAGCTCAGCAGTGACTGAACACTGTTTTAATGGCTCCAGGTCTAGAAGTGAATTTCTAGAATAAGCATTTTCTCCGTTGACAGTGTCAAAAGGCCTTACAGAAAGACTTTACCGTAGTGCTGTCACTGTTTCAGTTCAGGATTCTGGTTAGAGTACTTCTTTCATGTGACGTCGCAAATAAAATGCAAACACAGGCTTGTGGTTTCCACAGGAGCATCTATCATTGTTTCACAATGTCCTAGCTCATAGTAAGTCTACTTTGGATGCTCACAAAATTATGGTTCATAAACAGTTTTTTTTTTCACTTAGTTTGACCTCTGGAACCTCTCTATTGAGCTCACGTTGAGCTCCACTTACCATAACCCTTACAATCCTTTGTCACTATTGTGTTTTCTGCTGAACAGGAACACTCGTTTCCAGAAATAATTTTCTAGTTACTCTGAGTAATTTCTTGGCAGCAGGGACAGACTGGCAAGATAATTCAGGCTGGTTATTAGACTCCATCCCAGGCCACTTTGACTGACATTATGTGTTATTTAATGCTGCCTACATATCATAAATTCGGCTGTGTCTGCTATCCCTGTATTGGTGTTGTTCCTGTATCATCATACGTAGCAAGGTTGCACTGACCAATCGCATTGCTGTGATGTCGTAGCTTTGCAATGTGGTGGGGGAAGTGGGGAATAAACAGCATTTCTTTATAGAAAACTAGTGGAAAAAATGGTAAGCATTTCAAGTGTTTTATATATATATATTTCAATAATAACTATATTATTTTTTAAATGAAGCTGCTGCCAATCAGATGCTGCCACAAAACATGACAGAGCCTCCCCCGTGTTTGCAGATTGCTTCAACTACATACATGGGAATGATTTCTGTTTTTGCAACATTCTGCTAGAAACAAAGTGCCTGGAGATACAATTTAAAATCAGTTCAGTGCTGGAAGCAAAATTAAAAGAAGTGAGGGGTGGCTCCAAACTGTTTCCAGTAAACTGACTGTTTTCTTTCTCTTTAGCAACAAAATTGTGTGCAAAACAAAAGTGAATACAGGTGTAGACAGTTGTCTGCATCCATAAGTGAACAAAAGGAATAACTGAACATTTTTAGGGCATTATAGATGTTATTATATGTGTTATTACTCCCCTCAGGCTGAAATTCACACACCATTTTTGTCTCAAAGTTAATTGGATTAAAAATGCAAAGCTTTGGGACAAAGTGTCTGAACTTGAGTTTTCAAGGTTCAGGCTGCAGGTGAACCCTTAAAAACCCTTTAGGAATACACCAATCAATGCACATACTAATTTATAAAGGGAGCCACTGACTTACCAAACAAATAGCCTGCATTGTTTAAACAGAGATAGGCAGTAAGCTCAAGGATTTTTGTTTAGTACTTTTCATTTTTAATTAACTCTGATTGGCACTTTAGCATTTCTTCTTCATTTCCCCCCTCTCTCCCTCCTCCAGTGTGTTTTCCCCAAATTCATTACACCAGAAGGTTTGTTTTTAACTTTATGTGTAAAGAAGCAAGTAGAGGCTGTATATTGAGTTTTTTTTAGAGGTCCTTGTACTCTAAAAAAAGTACAAGGACCTTGTCCTTGTACTTTTTGTCCTTGTCCTTGTACTCATTTACTATGAGTAGTAAAGTGTACTCATTCCTGCACTTTACTAATGCTGCTCAAATTCACTGTCAGGAAATATCTCGGTGTCCACCACTGACTGGCAATGACTTTGCAGGTTCTGGCATCCTGAACTTTGCAGGTTCAGGATGCCAGAAATCCTGAATCAGAAATGATTGTGTATTATCTAGAATAATAACCAAAACACAGTTGCTGTTAACATGTCAAAAAATGACATTCAAAATATCAAAATATCAGCAAATACAGTTCAATTATTATACTGTATTTGCTATATTAACTGTCTACATGACTAAACAAGTCACAGAGTATGATTATGATGGACACTATCATTCAAATTTCTCTTAATTCATTAAAATTCAGCCGATGTTTTCTTGTCTTTGTTCATTAAGAACTTTGTTTTCCTCCTAGATCAAGATTTACTCGAGGACATCATCTCCGACAGCTGCTTCCATACTTCGCAGCATATTGTGAGTCCCACCAGATTTGACAAACGCAAATCCGATTGTTTTTTTAAAGAAAAAAGAAATGCGTTCACACACTGAGTGTGTGAAACAGTCTGGGAGTTATCTGTCTTCAAATGAAGTGTTTGTGGCCGTATGGGTGCGATTCATTCGAATATTGCGAAATGATGGTGAGGGAGGCAGGGACGCAGTTAAAGGCCATTTGTATTCAGACGTGTACATGGTCTGGCTGGTTATAGGTGGCAAGTTATACACACAAGGGAGAGGCAGACGCGCTCTCTCCGACTGGGAACCGTAAATTACGCTGTGAAACACTGCGCTATGACACATACACGGATAAGAGACTCGCTCCGCTCGTGTGTGGAAATGATAAGTTGAGGGAAAACGCAGAGAATGGGCTGAGGCCGTTAGTCTGCGAGTGCGACTATAAACCAGCACACAGCTCTTTATAATTCAACACACATCCTTACTGCATCATACATATTCTACCACACACACGCACACCCTGACAAAAGAAATGCGTGTACAAAGTCATAAGGAAGAGTGCAAAAAAAAAATGTTACTTTTCTCTTTGGTGGTTATCTATTCCTGTTAAAGAATGAAAGGAACCCTTACCTTCTGCCTTTGTGAACATTTCACTGTCTTCTATCTTCTTTGTTTGTGTTTCTGTTTTGAAACCTCCTCGTTTTGACTCAGTGTCACCCAGTGTTTGGAATAAAGGAGAGCCAGAGGGAGGCTCACACTTCTCAGTAGAGAGCTGAGCTTCTCCTCAAGCTACAACATTTTGAGTTAAAGAAATAAATAATCAACAATACTTTTATGGTGCAGCAAAGTAAGAGTAACCTGCCTGCAGTCTAGAACTCTCACCAAGTGAAAATATTTAACGCATCATCAAACAAAAACATACAACCCAGGACTGTTTAGGAGCTACAACCCTCTATCAGACAAAAACGGGACAATGTTCCTCTCCCACAGGTCCAGCAGCTGGTCTCCTCAGGTCCCAGATGTTTACAGAATGTTTTTAAAAGAGGCTGTTGCAAAGTGGTGAACAAGGCCCTGTCCCAATTCTTTTTTTTTAGATGCATTGCGCCCAGTAATTCAAAATGAGCTGATATTTTTCTTAAAATGGCACACTTCCTCAATTTAAACATTCTGAAATATATACAAAAAATACAACATATGGTTTATAACATCTGCCATTAGTTTTATTCTGTTCTTCATTTAGCTTTTGCTCAATGGTCTAATTGTTTCAGGATCCGGTTAGTAATAAAGAGCCGTGCAATGTTTTTCAGTCTGGCGACTTGCTGCCTTTGGCGATGGTGATGCTGTTCGACTTTCAGGACAAAAAGTTTTCTCCATGTGAACGTCCAACGATAGAAGGCCAAGAACCCATCCAGGAAGTCAGGAACCTGGAGAAAAGTCTGCACAGGTGTGTGTGCAAGTGTAAAAGTCACACGTGAACATCAGAAGTTTATATAACCAAACAACCAAAACTGAATGAAAGAAAGATGAAATTGGGCTCTGATGTGTTTTTACAGGTGTAAGACCAAGCTGGCGGCCTCTCTAGCTCGCTGCAGAGTGAAGCAGAATCTGCAGAGTGTCTCCTGCTTTTTGTCCGACAGTGTCAGGACCAAACAGCACCGAGCAAGAGGTCTGCCACTGTGCGCATGGATCAATACTCTCAAGATCAGGTAGGTGCTTGTTGCAGCATAATGTTCCCAAATTTATTTCTTCGCTGCACTGAAACAGCTCACAGCAGCCATTGTGTGCCATGGTATGTTCAAGAGCCCAAACACGAGCTATTTATGTAATAATCTTCTGGGGTTGAGTAATGTTTGGGAGCGCACTCTGTTATGTGCAAGTTAAAGTGTAATTGAGTGGCTGTTTATTAAACTCATTGCACACTGTAGCCTTAAGGGGACAGGTTGGATTCTTTGCTTAATGCAGCATGTGTTTAATGCCTGGTAAAGTTCACTGGCGATAAAGCAGAAAACTGACATGCTGCTAATCAGAGAGCACTGGTGTCTCTGTATTACAATGATCTAGTCTCCTGTATCTGTACCTGGTGATGTGTGTGGCTCTGACAGCATGGTTTGTCCTCTCCCTGTAGTCTTGACGAGATGTGTGAAGCGTTACGAAGCGCTGGTTTGTGTCAAGTGGAGAACGTGACCGACCTCAAGGAGTCCACGTTCTGCAGGGACCCCCTCTGTCCGGACACACTCATCTTCTCGCAGCATCTTCAAGCTTGGCTCCAGCACAGCAGCCTCACCGCCACACGTGTGCTGAACATACAGGTAGAAATCTTGGTGTAGTACCTATATATGATTCCTAAGAGCTTGAAAAGAAGGTGACGAGACTTCTTCAGAGTTTTTTGGAAGAAACTTCAACTTTCATTCAAGAGGTTTCTGAATACCAGAATCCCTGGTATTTGAACCCTTGTAGGTGTTATGAGGGGCTGCGGGTGGACTCAGAAAGCAAAACACACAGAGGCTGGGGTGCAGTGAAAAGGGTTTATTTTACAGTGAGGTGTATATACAACGTAAAATGTGCAAATCAATGCAGGGCCTGAGGGTGAAGAGGGAAAGGAGACACACCCACACACTGGGACAAATGCTGGATCTAAGCGAAAAGATATCAAAATTAGAGGTGCCCAGCAAAAACCGAAAACATACACGAAAATGTAGGGAGTTGAAGCGCTTACTTGTGCAGCTGATCACAAATAGGTCCACAGGGAATTCAGACGGGGCGGCGCGGAGAGAGATCAAGATCAGAAAAACTGAAGAAAAAAAAAACAAACTCTGTGCAGTGTCCCAAAAGAACGAATCTATAAAAACTCAAGCAGAGACGAGCAGCTCACCGGCTCTCCTGGAAGAGCAATACTCCGACACCAGGCATCAATTTAGACACTCCTTAAAATCACTCCAGCTGAGAGCGTCTGATGCCAGTCAGGTGTACCAGAGGTTCAGAGCACCGCCTACCTGTGCCCAAAAAGGGGAGACAAGAAAAACACAAAGGCACAAAACACCCACAGTCTGATTCCGACTCCTAATAGTAGGGGGTTGTTCCTTAGGAGGTGGCTGTTGACTCGCTGTTAATGTGAAGCTGAGTCTCCAGAATATACCTGCACTTAAAGGTCACAGGTCACTCTTTCAAAGATGGCAAAATGACTTGAAAGAAGAATAAAAGTGACCATTGTCAAACAGAGTTGGTGGCTTAGAACACCTACTGTCACCCACCTACAATCTATGTCTTCAGATCCCTTCCCAGGCAACTCAGCCCCCACTCACACCACGTGTCTGGTGACCTAAATAGCTCACATGATTGGGAGGGGCAAGGTCTGACAGTGCTTTCTAACCAAAACCTCTGTTGGTGATGACACCCGCCTTTTTTCACCCCTAGTAGGGTGGATTTTCTTCTTTTCCAAGCTCTTAAGACTACCATGACTAGGATAACAGAACTTGCACAAGATATATGTTTTTACTGGGGTAAGCACTTGAACGTAACTTTAGCAAACTGGAGCAAAGAGTGGGGAAGAGTGCTGGACTCATGAGGTGTTCTCATACTTCAGGACAACATAAGGAGAGTCAGGTCGTAACAAGTAGCACACAGCAGGAGATCTTTGGGATCTGACACGTTCTCACCACTGGAAATGTTTAGTTTAGGTGAAGATGCTGCCTGAGACGTGGGAGTGAGAGGTGTGGATGCCACAAAGCCACATAATCAGACAGTTTATAGCAGAGAGCTGGCACATTAAAGCCCCTCAAGTGACTCGACCAGGATGTATGTTTTCAAGCGGTGGTGCTTGTTGGAAAATGTAAATAGACTAAACCAAGTCTGAGAAGTAAAGCCATGGCAGAAGTCCTTCAGTTCTGCATTCTTTCTAATAACCAGCAGGGGGCACTTTCTCTGGAAGCAAAAATAGTTCAGATTGCAAAAAAGTCTATGAGACGATTAAAGCTATCCCTTACTTGATTTGATACCTCAGTAAATGGTTTCTTAATGGGTGTATGGGCTCAGAAGCATCCTAGTATTATTTATTACTGCCTGATGGGGGTCCTCAGTTTCTCAGTCATACCTATGACGTCTGGTTTCAAAGAACAAGATGGTGATGACCAACAGCTGAAGTCATTCTTAGAGGGGAGTAGAAATCTGTTAGTAAATCTAAAAGAGTCAAAGTGAAAGCTGAAGGTAAGAGTTAAAAGCAAAAAACAGATTCAGTGAGAGATGAAAATTACTGCATATATCCATCTTTCTGGATGGTGACAGTAGAAAACCAACTCAGTCATTATTTTTGTTAGCTTTTCTATTGATTGTCATTTTAGGTCCAAATTTTGCAGATCATTAGAAGCACTTGCATTTAGCGTGAGCGCTCCATGCTACTTTATCAAAGACTTAATTTAAGAAGGAAAAAGTTACAGGTTTTGAAATCAGCAGGAAGAAATGCACTCAGTCTGTATAAAGGCTGCCTAATAGTCTTTTTCTAGGTGAAAACACTTCACCGCTGTGAGATAAAGTGCAAGTTGTGCCCTTTGATCCAGGCCGACTTCCTGTTGTGATGTGAAGTCTGAAGTCTTGAGTTGAATGACTTAAAATCGATTAGCCGCACAGTGGTCTGTAAGTCTGGAGGGTCCAGCTTCTTTAAGAAGGAGAAAGTAGTCCACCGAGCTTGTGTGAATAACAGTCACACCTGTCTGTCTGTCTGTCTGTCTGTCTGTCTGTCTTTGTAGGACAGGAGTGTGAGCGTGGCAGCAAGTGTGTTACGCCCCCTGCTGTTTGATAAAAGCGACGTCTTGCTGGCGGGTGCCTTCTCTGCTGTGACCGTGGCACACGCCGCCGTTGTGGCTGCTGCCCGCTCGGTCCGAGTGCTGGTGTGTGGTGCTGATCACAGCCCCTCACACAAAGACGAGATCCAGGAACTGCTCACACAGATGGACTTAAAAAGTGAGTGACAAACACTTCAGATTTACTGATCTGTGCTGATGGCACTGAACACCTCTGATGTGTATTTGACCTTCAAGCTTTAACATTCATGAACCCTAACACTGAGTTTTGAATATTACATATGCAGGCAGCACAGTGTCAACACTAATCTGATCACTCAGATGTTGCTCCACATCCTGTTGTAGATGTTCGTGTCCTGTCACAAGCGTTTTATGGTCTGGATGACAGGGACGCCACCGTCCAGCGGGTAAAGGTCATCATGGTGCTGCCTCAGTGCTCGTCCTCTGCCCTCAACGACCCGGTGCCCGCTATCCACAGTGAACACGGCGGTAGGGAAATATAAGAGATTCCAACCTCCTGTTTCAATGAGTAAACATAATATGTCTGTTTTGTTTTTGTTTGTTCATCTGAATATTATACAGTCAGATTGTATTTGCAGTTTTATGGAAACCAAGTAGAGTTGAACAAGGGCCGAGTGACTTAAAAACTACTTACAGACTTAAAACGAGCTGATGCTGGAATTGAAAACATCATGAGGGTATCATGAAGAGTCCACACGTGTCCACACATTAAACAGGTTCTCCTTTGCTGACAGACTGGGGTCTACTGCCAGATTTGTCTCATGGTTCTGTTTCCAAGAGAAAAATAAACTCTCTGACCGCCCAGCAAGCAAAACTGCTGGCACACGCTCTCACCTGTGAGTAAATGCTGAAAAAACAAACACACACACTTTTCGGCGACCAAGCTGCCACTTGGTCGCCGAAAAGATAAACACGTTCTATATTTTTATTTCTGTTGGTAAAAAAATTCATTTATTTCCTTCATTCTTCAGTCCCAAAGGTTCAGACTGTGGTCTACTGCACACGCTCAGTGTATCCCGAGGAAAACGAACAGCTGGTGAAGGGAGTGTTAGAGAAAACACACACTCACCCCAAACTGCTGCCCTACAGGTACAACGAAACTCACTCAGCACACATGCTCCATCTTTATACAGTTGTCTGCTTAATAGGCATTTAGTCCTTTTAGTCATATATAAATATAAAGTACTGTTTTAAACCCACAGGCTTAAACAAACACAAGCGTAATAAGAAACCTACGGGGCAGTGTAACAGGAAACAGAAGGCACTTAAACCATCTCAGATACTTTCTGTTTAATTGGATGAACCTTTTTTTTTTTTTTTTTACTTTTATCATTTTAGCATCATTTCCACAGCAAATAGAAATGTGAAGCCATGTCTCAATGAGCAGCCCATCTTCTTTTCTAGGGCTCAGCTCAGCACGCAATAACCACAGAAACCAGATGTCATTTCAGCTTTTTTATAGCCAAACTGTTCATATTTTTCTTATTGCAGCTGGATTATTATCTCTGAGTCCGAACACAGAAAGTAGGACAAACCCTCGCATGGGGCTCATGTGAGCAAAATCTCACAGAAGCTGTCAGATAAAGCATGCCGACATCGATAAATTCACTTTATAAGTCTGGAAAGTATGTGATTCCAGTGGATGTGATGGTTTGGTTCACCATTCCTGTGCGAAGATTTCTAAATAACCCTTTTATTTTATACACCCTGTTATACACACTTTGTGTGAGTGAGTGAGTGAGTGAGTGAGTGAGTGAGTGAGTGAGTGAGTGAGTGAGTGAGTGAGTGAGTGAGTGAGTGAGTGAGTGAGTGAGTGAGTGAGAGCCAGAGAGAGAGCCAGAGAGTGAGTGAGTGAGAGAGAGAGAGCGAGAGAGAGAGACTGTCAGCAGGATGATGACAGTATAAAGGATCAGCTGCTGTTACCGGTGGGCCTGAGATTAATCCCACAGTCGGGGTAAACGGGGCGGAGAAGATTTCAGAGTCAGTTTCATGCCTGCTGCTCCACAAAAGTAATTTCCCACCATCCGTCCGCTAAAGGAATCCAAATGTTATTAAATCAGCTCACACAAGCTCTTTTATCAACTTGCATTAGGCTTTTAGGCACATGTTTGATCTCTGTGTTTCTGGTATCTGTTCTGTGTAAACACAGATGTTCCAGTTGTTTTTTACAAGGGATGACAGTGGACTGCAAACACCACTGCACCTTATCGAGGTTTTGAGAAAGGAAGAAGCGTTCAGGATGTATGTAGCCAGATTTTTGACACGGTTTTTGTGGGTTTGCCTCTTTACAACATCACAGTGATTTTAAATCAAATGTGAAATGTGTGATTAAAGTGCAGACTTTCAGCTACAATTTAAGGAGCTACAGAAAAGAAAATACTTGCATTAACTGTTTAGGAATGACCGACACTTTTATACAGTCCACAGAGGCTCAAATTTACGAGCAGTTTCATTGCCAGGTGAGGTCTGTTCCCTTGGTATTTCATGACAATGTTGGATTTTTTTTGTATGAGGCCCAAAGAGATGTCAGTGCAAGTGAGGGAAGCTGTCATTAGGCTGAAAAGCCAAAATAAACCTATCAGAGAGAGATTAGAAAAAACATCAATAGAGGCCAAATCCACAACCTGGCATGTTCTTAAAAAGAAGGAAATTGTTCTGGCCAGCTCAGCAACAGCAACAACTGACATGTGCATGTATGGGTCATTAGTGTTTATTGATGCTGTGACTGCTGTGATAGAAGTAGCAGGATTTATTCAGGGCAGCATGATAGTGGGGTGATTAACACTGTTGCCTCATAACAACACAGCCCTGGGTTCAAATCCTGGGTGTTTGCCGTTAGTGCGAATGGTTGTCTGTTTCTCTGTGTTAGCACTGCGGCAGACTGGCGATCTATCCAGGCTGCACCCTGATTCCCGCCATATGGTAGCTCAGATAGGCTCTGCCTTTCTCATTTAAAATGATGTTTGCCCA
Organism: Pelvicachromis taeniatus; assembly: GCA_015108175.1. Classification (NCBI taxonomy): domain Eukaryota; kingdom Metazoa; phylum Chordata; class Actinopteri; order Cichliformes; family Cichlidae; genus Pelvicachromis; species Pelvicachromis taeniatus. The sequence continues at coordinate 45,668 of VURO01008984.1, forward strand.
GTTAATGCAATACTTTTGTTAAACCCTTCAAATTAAAGCTAAAAGTCATTTAACTTAACATGTGAGCTCACAACCCATTATAAAAGCCCACGAGCATAGTTTGATTTTAATAGCATTTAGTGTAGATGAATAGTCGTCCCACTAAAAATCTGTGTGTGTAAACACTGAACATAAAGAGCACCTTGCTTTCACAGTCAGCATTGCATTGAGCATTTTAATGCGAACGAAGGTCACATCTGCACATCATCAGATTTAGACAGCACTTGGTCCGCTGAGATTTCTCATTCAACATTTCGTAAAATATTGAATCCTGAAGGGAACTTGGGCCAAGTACAGCCTGACAGCAACAGCTGCGCGGCCCATAAACAAGACTGTCCTTAGGCTGTGAACAGGACAATCTGTCAAGAGACACCATGAGAAGCACCTGATGAGCCACCCACTCCCATCCACACTCCCACCTTTGTGCCTGTAAACTGCTGCACTGACACTGAACTGCAGGATGCCCATGTACTATTTCATGTGACTGCTGCTGCTTGTACATCAAGTAAACTGCTAGTAGCATTATTTTTCAAGAACTTTGCCACAGTGCGTGAAAGTTTGAAGAGAAGCTGAGGCCGATTAGACAAATCCTGTTTTCTTTATTTGGTTGTCAAAATAATTTATTTCTCTTTGGTTCAATTTCCAGAAGCTGCCAGTTCTTGTGCGCGTTATGCAGTCATTTACTCACAGCAGGGGTGCTCCGAGTTCTGACGACCAAGTGCAAATATAGAAAATTCATGTGACTGAGGGCGGTTCAGGAAAAATACATCAAAAACCAAGCATAGGTGTCTGTTCAGAGAACAGTGATTTATGCTGGTATTTTTATTATGATTTACAGGCTTTTAATCATCAGTGTGGTGGTATTTTTATGACCCTTGCTTTATCAGTAGCTCTTAGGAGGGTTTTAGTTGGTATGGTGGCTATGGTTTCATATTTGATGCTTTATGCAGTGATCATCTTTCATGGCTGGTAAAATGTTACCAAGGACCACAACTATGCATCCTGGGCTTACAGTAATCCTCCTCTTAACGCATGTGATGATGTTGAATCAGTGTGAAAATGCTTTCTTTTTCTTCCCATTCTGTGCCGCTCCCTCAGGGTGAATGGTCCAATTTTCCCAGATGACTCCTCGTCAGGAGACGAAACGGACTCACACAAGTTTTTCAGGCTAGAACCATCGAAGGTCACCAACGGCTGCTTTGTTGCCAGACTGTCCCGACAGGTGAGACACGGGAGAGGAGAAAGTGTAAGGCGAAAGTGAGAAGAGAGTAAAGGCCAAGGCTGCATTTAAAGCACTGAGATTTTGTGGTGTGTGTATTTATGCGTGTGTGCACGTGCAGTTGCTTTGCAACAAGACCCTCCAGTAGTGCTGAGGCTGCACTTCTTTGCTGTTTGTCTGCAGGGAGGTCAGTCAGCTCTGCTCTAGTTTGAGCGCGCACACACATACAGTAGGTAGGTAGGTAGGTAGGTGTGTGTGTGTGTGTGGACCATTGCTCTGTAAAAACACTGCACCATTACTCCAATATTCCATAAAAATGAGACAAGTTAAAGATGAAATGCCCGTGAGCCAGCAAAACGTTTCAGTACTCCAGAGCCAAGATGAATGGATAATTCTCTGTGTCGCTCTTTCAGCCTTTCCTCCAAGCCCTCCAGCCTTGTTGCATCACTTCATTGCTCCATCCATTTGCCCCCTCCCCTTTCTTGCCTCTTGCTGCACTCATAAAAAGAGGGAAAAATACAACAGGAGCTGAGACGCTGCTCCTTTGATCACCTGCAGCTCGGAAAATGCTGCAGTGAGGTCCGTAGAGCCACAGCAAAAACTATTCAGTCACGCTGAGTTTAAAAAGGTTTACTCATTTATAAAAATACATTTATATGAGTTAAAAGTGATATTTAATATGTGCTTAGTAAAGCTGGTCGTTTAAATATATTATCATAACAAAATGTTGCAAAAGACAAAGAAGCCTTAAAAATTTGCTTCAGTGGTGATGCAGATCTGCATGCTAAATGTTCACATCTGGAAGTAAACATGGAAAAGAGAAAGTAGCATCTTCAAAGCTGAGTGATGAAACGAGTTTAAAACTTCCGGAGTGCTGAAGAAAAAAACAAGAAGGTGCCTTTAAGTGAAATCAGACATTTGACAACAAGAAATACGAGACTTTTTGGAGGCAGAAACGTTAATTTACATGCATGTACACGTACACAACAAACCAGTTTGTGCAGACAGTAAACTCAAACACTGGATGATGTAAGACCAATGAGCGTGAGAAGCACAGCGCACATCACCCGTGTACTCTACTTGTAGATATTTGTCAGTGTGAAGAAGCCAATTCCTTCAGAGAAGAGAAGTATTAGAAGAGAAGCACTGATTTGAAACATGGCTAAAGGGTTGGTTAATAGAATAACAATTAAAATAAAGCACATCCTGCACGCTACCAAAGAGCACATAAAAGTTACCAGAAATCATTCTCAAAGTGTTCTTTCTTCCTGGATTTGTCCCACAGACACACGCACACATACACACAGAGGCACAAACGAGATAAATATAATAAAGATCAGGTGAATGATGTGCAGGAAAGGCTTTCATTTCATTGTTCTCATGCAGAATGTTCTGCTATCTATCTATCTATCTATAGATATATAGATATATAAAAGAGGATGTCTGTTTGCTATGCGTTACCATACGGCTGCACGGATTGCGACCAAAGTTGGTACATAGGTGCATCTCATGCTCCCGAAGCCCATAGTGCTACTTCCAGTTGCGTCCAACGCATCCTTTGACAACACTACAACAACACGACAGACAATACTACAGCTTCACGAAACTTCTCAGCAGCGTGACGACAGGCGTGAAGCTGATGCTGCAGTCCACGCTGACCAAAGACGCCGCACGTCAAATATTTTCCTTTCATAAGAAAGGCCAAAACACATTTATTCCATGAATCCTTTTAATTACAACAGAGATGCCCTTTCACTTCAAAGCCTGCAGTTTCCTGTGCAACTCACTTTTGCAATGTCTATAAATAAGTCTCAGGGACAAAAAACGGTGGGCATACACTTGGAAGAAGACTGGTTTGCCCATGGTCAGCGCTATGTTGGGATCAGCAAACCATCTGTACATATACACCCCCACAGGAAAAACTGCCAATGTCGTCTATAAAGAAGTGCTGTAAGCCGTCCCCCATCAGTTTCACATTCCGGAAATAAAGACTTTCCTATTGTGTCTTTTTACAAGAAGTTTTCCATTCATTTGGATGATCATCACCATACCTGCTTTGTTCCTTTACCTACAAATCCTGCTGTTACCATGAATTCCAAGTTCAAAATTTCCCCCTTCTCTGGGTACTAACCTTCCCGAGCAACGCCAGGTAGCCTGTTAGTTTCTAATGCAAATCCTATCTTTCCAACACAAATGGGCACGCTGCTACAGACACCGCTGTCCTGTCCAGCTCGGTGCAGTAATTGAAAATCTAATGATCACGTCTAATTGGATTGACATTCACTATAGCGACTACAATGAACACAGAGCTGCGGCTGCAGATTATGTTACATTGACGCTGCTGAGGTACCTCATCGATGCAGATACACAGAAATGAAGGAATGAGAACTCGTCCTCATAGACGAGGGGACAAACTGCATCTGTTCCACATCTGAGAGGTTGTTGAGCTCTATTCCCCTCTCAAGTGTCGCCACGATTTCCTCACAAATTGTAGATTTAGCATTTTAATTTAAAAATATGGGGTTTACACATGACTCAAAGAGCCAGGCTGGAAGCTCTGTGTGGTTATCAGTGCTGTTTTGAGCTAATAGCTGAATAATGGTCACATTTTCATGATCAATCAGTCAACCCGAAAGGCGAGATATTTCAGCCTGGACCAAAGTGGTAGAACAATGATCTTGTCACTGAGACTAAAAGTAGACATTTTCATTAGCAAATGATTCATCAGCCTGAAACCTGAAATCTTTTATCTGTTAAACACGTCTGACAGGCTACAATCAGTCATACCGCTCTCCAGTAAACTGTAGTCTTCTGCATTTTACCACCATATTGGCAGCACAATTAAAGTTCTGAGGCTTATAAATGACTCAAAGTGTACAATGCTGTCAAAGTAAGAAAAATTGAAAACTATGCAAAGGCAGATTAAACTCTCAGGGGTGAAGAGAAAATGCATTTGCAATCATTTTAAGCAGCTTTCATAAGAGAAGAGAAAGTAAATGATGATTCAGACAGACTGTGACAGAAAACAGACAGACACAAGGCTCTGGAAAATTTAATGGGATTTCTTGTTCCGGCACTGCCGATGAAGACACCCTTTCACTTATATGCATATAATACTTGGGCTGTAACATACACTACAGATGAATTCTGTAGTCCTATGAAACACTGAGCATGCCCCTAAAGCTTCCATAGGAACTAGGAGGGCAAGTAACAGCCAGGAGCTGATAATCAAATGCATTTGATTAAGTGATCATCAGCGAGTGCGAGCACTTTTGTAGAAGCAAAGTTTGGGCAGTTTGCTGGTTTGGAGCATTCAGGTGTGTGTTTATGTGGGTTTATTTTGAAGCCACAGGGCCTGGGCACCTTGCAGTCATGGATTTTACCATGAGCTCCTCTGCATGCCGACGTATTCTAGAGTCAAATGTGAGACCGTCTGTACAACAGCTAAAAGTTGGCCCAAATTGGGCCACGTAACAGGACAGTGATCCCAAACACAGCAGCAAATCTACAACAGCATGGCTGAATGCCCGCAAATCTCAGTGAACTAAAGCAGCGTTGTAAAGAAGAGTGGACCAGATTTCCCCCACAACCTTTACGTATTATTTACTTCAGTTATTGTTGCTAAAGGTGGTTCAGTACATGACTGAATCTTGGGGTGTACTTAGATTTGCATGGGACCGCAGAGTCCTGTGCAAACTCTCTTTTCAGTGTGATGGGGATTTATACGTGAATTCTCCCCGGGTACTCCGGCTTCCTCCCACTGTCCAAAGACATGCACCTAGTGGGAATAGGTTAATTGGGAAATCTAAATTGCCCATAGGTGTGACTGTGAGTGCGAATGGTTGCCTGTCTATATGTTAGCCCTGCGACAGACTGGCGACCTGTCCAGGGTGTACCCCGCCTTGCGCTCCAAGACAGCTGGGATAGGATCCAGCACCCCCCGCGACCCTGAAAAGGATAAGCGGATGAGGATGGACATTCATTATCTCAGTTTTTGGTAGCAGAAATAATCGTATTTAGACAAGAGTGCGGAGTTATTAACTAACACCAACAAGTTTGGTTTGCAAGATGCGTGGAGTATAAATACATTTTTATACCGAGCTTCTAATCTGTGCATTTCTTCTGAAACATGAGTCTGTGGTACTAACATGCCTCCTAAAGCCAGTCTGGAGTGGCAGCGTGGGAAGTTACAGTGTGACAATTTTCACCCCGAGGGCTTGTCAACAAAATTCATCTACCCCGAATTTATCGCTTATCACACTGAACATGTCAACAGAGTCCTCTCCCCTCACCTTTTATTTATGTATTTGATTGGCTTCATTGCCTTGAAGCTTGGATGATTTTTCGATTGGTCCTCGATTTACTGTCCATATTAAAAATAATTCAAGTTACTATACTGCCATGAGCTCACTATCCACACAGGATGACCTGTAATTTATTTGGCAATGCTTGGTGCCTCTGATTGGATAAACCAAGATAAATTTAGTGCAGGCTGATTATTCAGTACTTAAAGAAGAAAAACTTAAGTTTACTTTTAGGGCTGATCAGCTCATGTCATCATGCTACACTAAGATGCTGAATGCAGTGGGGCAAACATTACAAAAACATTATCATTTTTCTTGTAAGCAGGGTATCATTGTGATGATAGCATTCAGTCCAAAACCAGCTGTTTTCTCACATGAGCGTAGAGGGGGAAACATAAATGGCTGTAGACTGCGAGCATCGTGGTGCGTTTCAGACGATATCCTCCATTTGCTGCCATGATGCTGTGTAAAAGCCTCCTCCCCCTCCTCTGCAGGTTCGCCTTATGGCTGTAGCTCATTTCCACACCATTGTGTTTTTATTGTGCAGATCTCCCCTGTGCTATGTTTCCCCTGAGACCTGTAGTTTTAATGCATTGTGACTTCACATTAAATCTTCAAACTGCTCTTTCTTCTTCAGGCAGATCCCACTAAGGTGGAAACGGTCCAAGATGTGCTGGCAAGGGCGGCGGCAAAGGGCCTCCTGGGCGGAATGATTCCCGAACAATCAAAAGCTGCTAAAAAGGGGAAAAGCAAGAAAAATCGAGCAGCATCAGCCAGCAGCAAACCTTCATCCTCCTCCAGCCTTGAGAGGGAGACAGTAGGGGAGCTGGCAAATGGACGAGATCCATTCACACCTTCAGGAGATGAAGAGGAGAAAGGTGAGGGAGACTCCAAAGATGGTGGTGAAGATGAGGAGGAAAAGGTGAGTGAAACAAAGAGAGAAGGGGAAAGGAAAAGGAGGGGGCATAAAGGGCGTAAGCGAAAAGGGCATCCGAAGCAAAGCAAGAGGACTACCGTCTCCACGCATGAACCTAAAGGCCACAAGAAGAAACAGACAAAGAAAAAAGTCAACCAATCACATCACAAGAGGCGTCGGATGAAAACCAAACCGAGACGAATACCTCGCCTTACGCTGGCTTTAATGTCCTCTGCAAAACCCTCCAACCACTTGTCTCCAATCACAGCTCTGGCACAGAGGATGAGCATCAATCTAGCTTTTAAATCAGAGCAGTTATTACTCAGCTCGCCTTTCCCTGCTGGAAAACATCCTTCAGCTGCTCTTCCTGTCATATCCGCTCCCCACACAGCCTCCACGGGACAAAACACACAGCCTGAAAGAGCACAGGAAACATCGAAGGATGCAGCTAAACCAGCAAGGGAGGCGGTCAGAGCTGACAGTGTGAGGCTGCCACCAATCTCCTCCACCTCTCTGCACAGCAGGAGTGGCAGTTCTGGATACAGGCCTCCGTCAGGGACCTCCAACTCTCAGCAGGGCAACATGTCTACATCCTCAATCTCTCTGCCTGATGTATAAAAAAATAAAGTATTCTCACTGTTTAAATCTCAGGAATGGACATGTGCTCATTTTAGACCCATATTTTTCCTTCGTGGGATCTCACAGTTGTTTTACATTCACAGTTTAAAATGATGCTTATTTATCTTAAACTGGACTTAAAACAAAAAAACAAATCAATAAGCTGAATATGCCAACTACTTTGTGTTGCCATCTGTCAGCATTGTGACGTTTCTAACCTGCGAGTGAGACCAACAGTGAGGAAAACCCAGTTTGAAATAAACGTGGCCCAAAAGCCAGAGCACCAAAACAAACTCTGGACTCTGATTAGCCAAGATATCAATCACAAAAAGAAATCTTCAAACTAGCTGCAAACACACACACACGCACACACAGGTTTTATAATGCTGTTTATTCTCACAATTGGTTACATTGATAAAGTGTACAAATCAGTGAGCAGCAAACGGAAGCAGACACATCCATCAGTGGGAAATGGAGTGTGTGTGCGTTTGTGTGCGTGCGTTGTTTATGTGCAAGACTGACAAGAGATGCGAGGAGTCCGCTGCTGCTACAATCTTCCTCCTCATCCTCCGGTCAGCGGTTCAGATGGAGCAGTGGACTCCCAGCTCTCGGTACACTGTACAAGGTGAAGATATAATCCATAATCTGCTGTGTTCTGCAAAGCGGAGCTTGTTGTAGCGTCGTGACTTAACCGGGGACTGAGACGATGACAGTCATGAGACTTTACTTGCCCCAACTAATAAAAATCAGTATATACCTTTTATAAAATAGAATAAATAAAATAAAAAATATTTCTGTTCAATACATACAGTCTCTTCTCTCTCAACCATCCCAGAGCATGCAAGGCTTTTCATGACTTTCCATTTCTCCACATCAAAAGAATGCATAGATAATTGCTAAGTTAAATTCAGCATCAACTTAACTGACAACTGTGAGCTGATCCGATCGCCTCCGTGTTCATTATTTGCTCTCGTATTTTTCTTTATCTACAATGTTTTTCAGTATTTTACACTTTGGCCATTTGGTGAGTTTTAAAAAGAAAAAAGAAAAAAGAAAAAAAAGGCATTTCATTAGATTAAAACAATA
>VURO01008986.1:15346-28967 GCA_015108175.1 Pelvicachromis taeniatus
TAAGGTGGGTGTTTTTTTTTTTTTTTTTTTTGCAAGATCACAGTAAATCACACATGAAGGCTTCAGGCGTCAACAACAGAAAGAAGTAATGCTCATTGCTTTTCTGTTTGTTCTGCATCCATTTGTGCCTAATGCAACACAGAAGGAGCCAGTTTTTTTTTTATAATGAACTGAGAACAGGGTACTCCCAGTGCTTTGTTCTTGTATTTTAGCAATGAAAAGATAAATTTTGCATGAATCGGGCCGGATGGTGAAAAGGTGCCCCCTGGTCTGCTCCCTTCGCATTCCCTAGGCATTCCTAAAATATTTAATTTCCATGCATGCATGTCTTTGAGAGGATTGTGGTTAGCTACATTTATAAAGCTAAAGCCATAATAATTACTTTACTAATTTGCAGCATTTGTGCTAAACCGATAAGACAGCCTCTTTCATGGGATTCAGAGTCTGCCATCAATAATGCGAGTGCTTGGGGTAAAAGTGATTTAAAGCCCATTTCACACTTGGCTTCAAAAAGAGAGTGATGGCTGGGCATTCTCAGATCCACACAGCTGCCATCATGACACATCCTTTCCACAAGCTGCGCATTTAATGCCAACAAACAAACTTGAAGCTAGACGAAGTGCCTCTCCCAAAAGTTCTCTCGGCTTTTCTGTGTCTGTGATCGTCTTTGCTAAAATAAAACTGCAATCGAAAATGTCAGCAGCTGTATATTCCAGCCAGTCTCTATCAGCCAAACAAGGTAAGTAAATGCCGCTATAAGAAGTAAAAAAATTATTTTAATTTGTGGTTATTTCATTTGCCACCGGAGGTGTTTTTTAGTAGCTGTTTCCGAGTGTGAACATCTGAGCAAAGGTGTTTAAATGTCAGACTGGATTTAGGAACACAAAGTTATCTCTCTCCATCTTCATCAGTTTTTATGTATTGTTTTTATCTATACGTAGAAATCTATCGATATTCACAGAGTCAGCATCAGAGTTACAGATATATTTCTAACATGTGGAGCGCAGGATTCATCCAGATGAGAGCTGCTTTATCACAAACTATTCCACCATGTAGCCTTGAAATCTCTCTAATAGATGACCTGTAGGGTGGGCAGAAGGACGTAAGACATATGTCAGCCATCAGATTCTGATGATCTCACTGCAAATATCATCAACGTATTGAAGTTACACAGTAACCGTGTCACATGAGTAAATGTATTGTTTTTTTTGTATTGTTAGGTATGGCAGTATTGCAAGATTCATACATTGAAACAATTCTGATCTTTCTGAGTCATTAATTGTTGCATACTGACAGATTTCAGTGTTGTAAAGTACAGACATGAGAAAAAGGAGAAAAAAGAAACTCAATGAAAGTGAGTTGTGCTAACTGCACTTCATGTGTTCATTCTGGACTGATTTCAGTAATTTGACAAGAAATGTTAAACACTACAAATCTGTCGGCTCATTAAAAAAAAAAAAATCCTAATTGCCTGCATGCGTCTTGCATTGTGGGCTCTTATAAGGTAATCTAAATGCAGATTTAATGAGGTCAGCTTCAAAAATACTATAATCATGCCCTGGATTTACTCACACTGTGCACCAGAGCAAAACAGTAGCCTTGAAAGGCCACTGTCAGGATGTAATGAAGAGGTGTAGTGTCAGTTCTGGGACTGAAAGGTGGGGGCACAGGACAAAACTTTGGGAGGAGAATATTTAAATAAATTATACACACTTTATAAATGATAAATGACTTATAACTTATACCTTATACATCATTTATAGTACCATACTCTGAGGTTAAAGTAGACCAGAATGGCATTTTTGATGCCCATATGTTGAGATTGCAGTATTGCAGTACCTAGCTACAGAATCAGGGCGAGCATAAAGGGGGTGACAAAGAGGTAGGGAATTTCAAATGCAATGTTTCTAACAGCTCAATAGATCTTAGCAAACCCCCAACACTGTTTCTGTGCAGTTAGTGCCACTCAGAGTGTCTGCTAGCTAAAATTACAGCTGCTTTATTCTCCAGGGAGGGAAAAGAAAGAGATAAGTTAACTCAAATAAAGATAAAAGAAATATACAGGACAGGAGATGAGAGGAAGAAGAGAAATTCTTTGCTTATTGACATTTGATGGACTTGAAATTTTAAAGCCTTTTCCCACAGTGCACCACTTCAGCCAATCTTAGGTTTCCCCACCATATTCATTTCCCTGTTTAGGTGCAGAGGCAAGGTCAGTCACAGTGAGGGCAACAGGAAATAGAGCTTTAAAAAGAAAGAGAGCTTTAAAAGGGTATACGGCCTTTTGTTAGTATTGTTTTATCATATCAATATTCAGTTAGCTTAAAAAAGAGCTACTTTTTACTTTTCTGCTTTGAATACATTTGAGTGTACTTTCTCACTAAAGAAAAAGACGTAAAGAAGGTTGAATGTCTGTACTTGTGGCACCTCTGCCTCCCTCATCAGGTGTGCTTGTTTCTGAGCCACTCATTTGCTGCACTTGGTAGGTAATAACTGAAATGAACTGACTAAATCTTTTTATATAAAGTAGCACATCACTTGAGCACCCAAAGAAATTTCCATTTCCATGGGGACATTATCTGCAAACGCATCATTATGCTAATTTTCCCATGACAACTGAATTTCTAATCATTTAAGCTAACTGTGTGAATATTTTATTTTCTCTCTTTTTAAAAGAGTCAGAGCATTGCAACGTTGCTTGTTGAGATTAGATTCTAAAACAAACAAACAAACTGAAGATAAAGTTTGGATATAGCAGATAGTGGATATATCAGACAAAGAATGTTGAAATGAGGAAAAACAGAAGATTCGTGGATGTAAGGAGGATAGGGTAAGATGGAGGCAGACGATCTGCTCTGGTGACCCCTAATGGGAACACCCAAAAGAAGAAGAAGAAGTTATTCTAAAACAAATGTGAAATTTGTTCATGCTTTTTTGGGGAAAACTGCAGGGACTCTGATTAAAGTTGTTCCAGAGTCCTTCTGGACATGTCTCACAAGTCAACAGCCAACTTTCTTTTAAGCGGGACTAAGCTCTTATCTGAATGAATGGGGAGAGAGAAATTGCTTTAATTTCACTGGTCACTGGGACTTGACAACTGCATATATAAAATCACAACCCAAGTCTGATAAGAAAGACCTGAAGGACCCTCAATGTCATACTTTAACACACTAGATATGCATTTTTCAGCTGTGAGGGATGAAACTTAAACCACTATCTTTTTCGTCTTATCCAAGTCAGGTGCCTAAACTTGCAGCCCAAATTTAAATGATCAAGAAAGTAAAAAGGAGTAAAACCAAAACTAAAGGGCAAACAAAGCAAAACTGTTTAAAATACAAAACTAAAAAACAAACAAATCATGTAATGTCTGATAAACTTACTCCACCGCCACATTTAACTCTACATTAGATGATATACTCCACCCCAGGAGCAAATGGCAACAGGGGGAAGGAAAAACTCTCTTTTAACAGGAAGCAAGGTCTCAGAAGAACAACACTGTTGGATCATGGCATTATTATGGAATCAGAGTTTGTGACTGTTTCACTATTTATGGAAGAATACTTGTATAGCACTTTTCTATTTTCTCTTAGTATTACAAGCACTTTCTCCTTCAGACAATCAATTTTAACCTAATGTTCACACACTCACATAAATGCATCGGGGGCAACTTGGGTTCAGTATCTTGCCCAAGGATACGTTGAGAAAATTGGGACTCAAACCACTGACTTTCTGATTAGTAGACAAACTACTCTACTTATGAGCCATAGCCACACTGTTGCACTAAAGTGTGAATCATTGTGTGACTGAAACTACAAATGGACAAATGAAAGACAACATGAGGTAATGAATGATGTGTCTGAATAAATGTACATGTTCTTAATGACTTTAGCCAACAAGCCAGCGGGTCAGTGACTTTATTAACAGACTGATGGTACTCTGTGGAACACTGAACACTGATGATCAACACAGAACTCTGCTGATTAAAGTCCCATTCCCTCAGTTTAAGCACTAATTATCTAGACTGACATGCCACTATAGCCCCTCTCTTAGCTGAGAGGTCTTGGCACTCACTTTGTCCACTATCCCTCTGTCCTCTTGGGTAATGCACATAGGCAGCACGTAATAGATATTCACCATGCAGCCAAGTCATGTAGACAGCAAATTTAACTGCTTGATGTTATTTCTGCAAAACAGTACTTATGTTTCAGAGGTATGAAGTCTAAAAAGATTGCAGTGGCCACCATAAATTATAGGATTTTGTGTGTGTTTGTGTGTGATGCCAGGGCTGCTGCTAGCCTGCATTATTACGGTCAACTTAGAAAGAGGTAGGCATAGTTGTGGTCTGTGTTCTCCTATCTGAGATACACAACGCCTGACTAAAAAGTATAACATGCAAAAATACAGATACAAAGACGGGTTACCGTATTCATTTGAATGTGCAATTTTATCACAAGCACTCGGTCCATGCATGTGCAAGCTGCCCCATCAGGGTTCATTCTGGTTTACAGTTTCACATCAGAGCCCATGTTTGAGAAATACGGTTGCAAGCAGTCCATCCCCATACTTTAACTGGCTGGCTGATATTGCTTTTGTCCATAGCTACTGCTGTGTGGGGAACTGCTACCATTACAGTAGTTTATGATGTTTCCTCTGTTTCAAATGAATGAAACAGAGGAAACACTTGTGTTCTGGGCCTAATTATTCTTCTACAGTCTTCTAGTAGTTTCTCACAAATTTTCTCTAATTAATAAATTACGTAATTTTTTTGCTACTTTGTGGGTCCCCTCAACACTAACATGTTGCATCTTTTACATTTTTTGTTTCCTTTTAGCAAGTGAAAGAGGATCTTTACAGGAAAACCCCCACTGTAGGCTACCTTCCCATTAGAGAACAGACCACCGGCAGTTACTGCTACCACCTGGTGAGCACAGTTGCACATTTATTAAAGAAAGAGGCAGAAATTCCTCCTATGGACATGGGATATTGGATTTTGTGTGTTGTATGAAAACAGAATTTCAAAGATTGTAACATGACAATAAATACAGTTAGGTCCATATATATGTGGACACTGACACAAGTTTTGTTTTTTCCTGTTTACTTAAAATGCATATCTAGTGTGTTAAAGTATGACATTGAGGGTCCTTCAGGTCCTTCTTATCAGACTTGGGTTGTGATTTTATATATGCAGTTGTCAAGTCCCAGTGACCATATTCCAAATATAGCTATGTAAGGGACATGGGCATAATGTGTAGACTCTCGGCTTTCATTTGAGGGTATCCACATTCAAATTGGAAGAAATGTTTAGGAGTTTCAGCTCCTTAACAAAAGTAATTGGACACTTGACTCAATGGGCAATACCCTCATTATGTCTTTATCGATTAAGCAGATAAAAGGCCTGGAGTTGTTTTGAGGTGTGGTGCTTGCATTTGGAAGGTTTTGCTGTGAACAGACAACATGCAGTCAAAGGAGCTCTCCATGCAGGTGAAACAAGCCATCCTTCCAGCTAAACAGTGGACGTATGATAGACGTGCAGATCATGTCTACATTGGGTCTGTTGGTCCAAAAAAATATATATATCTATTAGAGGCGCAGGGAATTTACATGAAGATCAAAATTGTTGCTATCAACATCCTACATACGAATATGGATTATTTATAATATAATATGTTAGGCTATTAATTCAATCAGTACTTTTTCTTTTTGCAAATAAGTATTACAAATGAAAATTTTATTTTCAGTTATATAATTTTTCAAATTATTTTTGAGTTCCTAATATGAAGGGATTGTTTTTTAAAAAATGCTTTAATTCCTCATATTTTATGCAGTCTTTTTGTTCAGCCCACTGAATTAAAGCTGAAAGGCTGCACTTCAACTGCGCCTGAGATGTTTCATTTAAAATTCATTGTGGTAATGTACAGAACCAAAATTAGAAGAAAAAAAAGTCTCTGTCCAAATATATAACTTAAGACTGTCGAGATTCAAAACAGAAATGTCAGATTGACTGTAAACCTGACTTTAAAACACAGGTGTTGAAAAAAAAAACACAATGAAAGACAATTGAATATATTTTTCATGGTCCCTGGTCTTAGCCTGTGGCCCCAATTGTTAAAAATGAGTGATCACGATGAAAATAATGCAGTTTTGTTCTTCCACTTTTTAACTTCCGCAGATCACATATTCCAGCTCACTTTTGTCCTGGTTGTTCAGAAAAGAACTGGATAGGAACACTGTTGTCCAGGTACAGACTTTTAAGTATTAGCAAAACAGGATTACCAGTGCAGAATCCCACTCTTAGAATTTTGAGATGAAAAATAAATGTAATCCATTTGGAATAAGGCTGTAGCAAAATGTTGAACAAGTGAAGCGCTGTGAATACTTGCTGCATGGACTGTAATTAATTTTCTATGCATGGGTGTCAACATTCCCAAGTAATAAAGTAAATACATAAAACAATTAAACATTTTTGGATTTAATGACGAGAACAGTGTGGAGTACAGCAAATGTGGGGTAATGTTAAGTGTTTTTATTTCAGTTTATTTAATATTCAATCCCCTGACCTGTCTGACTAATAAACATCAACAAAAATTACATTATTTACAGAAACATTGTGGACATTTTGAAGGCATCCTGAAATCATCTACATTGAATAATTTCAAAGAAGAGAAATATGAAGACTTTTCAAATCGATTTAGTCTGCTGCATGGATATAAGTTTACCTGTAAGTAATCCTGTCTTTCCTTTGAACAAACAGATTTTAGGATTAAATCATATCAGTTTAGATGAATCCTGCCAGATTCCTTTTCAACAACTGAGCACTGAGTTTTGAGGACTTAAAAAAAACTGTTTAGCATTCTGTTTGGTTCATATGTTTATTGTTACATTTCATTTTCACATTCTTATCTCTGTTAGGGTTCTTTAAGTGTGGTGACTTGTTTCCTATAGTTTCGTTAGTTACTTCTGGTTTTATTTTGGTGAATCCATATCACACGTGCTTTGCTTTTAGCTTTACTTCTCCTGTCTCTTTATTCTTAATTATTTTCAGTTAGTTTCTTGCTATCCAGCTGTTTCTTTTCTTCTCCTGATATTTGCCTTCACTGTGCTCCTGTGTGTAAATAGGAGAAAAGAAAGAAAATAAAGGGAACACAAAAATAAGACATCCCAGATCTGAATGAATGAAATATTCTTATTAAATACTTTGTTCTTTAGTTGAATGTGCTGACAACAAAATCACACAAAAATTATCAACGGAAATCAAATTAAGCAACCCATAGAGGTCTGGATTTGGAGTCACACTCAAAATTAAAGTGGAAAAACACTATAGGCTGATTCAACTTTGATGTAATGTCCTTGAAACACGTCAAAACAAGGCTCAGTAGTGTGTGTGGCCTCCGCGTGCCTGTATGACTTCCCTACAATGCCTCGGCATGGTCCTGATGAGGTGATGGATGGTCTCCTGAGGGATCTCCTCCAAGACCTGGACTAAAGCAACCATCCATCAACGTATGGAGGTGGTGGATGGAATAAGACATGATGTCCCAGATGTGCTCAATATTATTCAGGTCTGGGGAATGGGCAGGCGAGTCCATAGCATCAATGCCTTCGTCTTGCAGAAACTGCTGACTCACTCCACCCATATAAGGTGTCATGCATTAGGAGGAACCCAGGACTAACTGCACCAGTATATGGTCTCACAAGGGGTCTGAGGATCTCATCCAACGCCTCCATGCTCTGGACACTACGCTGACAGACACAGCAAACCTTCTTCCCACAGCTCGTATTGATGTGGCATCCTGGATGAGCTGCACTACCTGAGCCACTTGTGTGGGTTGTAGACTCTGTCTCATACTACCACTAGAGTGAAATCACTGCCAGCATTCAAAAGTGACCAAAACATCAGCCAGAAAGCATAGGTACCGAGAGGTGGTCTGTGGTCACCACCTGCAGAACCACTCCTTTATTGGGGATGTCTTGCTAATTACCTATAATTTCTACCTGTTGTCTATTCCATTTGCACAACAGCATGTGAAATTGATTGTCAGTCAGTGTTGCTTCCTAAGTGGACAGTTTGATTTCACAGAAGTGTGACTGACTTGGAGTTACATTGTGTTGTTTAAGTGTTCCCTTTATTTATTTGAGCAGTGTATATACTCCTGGATTTGGATACTTTTATTTTGGTGTCTTTTTGCCTCTGTTTTGGGACATCTTCCTTTTTGTTCTTGAAATCTGCCTCAGCATCTTGGTTTTTGCTTCAGTGAAAATATTACCATTACATTTGATATGCTAGTGTTTTATTTATTAAGGCTAAAACTAACAATTATTTGAATAACAGATAAGTCTGACAGTTACTTTCTTAATTAACTGATTTGTCATGTTTTCAAACTGAACATTTATTATTAAGTTCACTTTTCTGTGACAAGGACAAATTATCATATTTAAAAAAAAAATCATAATTCAAAAGATCCTGCATTCAAATTGTTGATTTTTCTGATACTCAGTTATCCAATTAGCTGATTAATGTCCAAAAGTAAGGTTTTCACCATGTGTGGCTGTTCTTAAGTGGCTGTAACTAACTAAATAAATAGGATGTTTTGGTACCTATCGCTTTTTAAAACAGTCTTTGTGGAAAAACAAATTATTTGATCTGTAAAATAAGCCTCAGTTGGAAAGACACATGAGATTAGATAAGGGACTGTCCAAGCGGGAATCAACAGCAGACATCAACCTGGAGATGTTAATTGAATGACCTCACAAATGCAGTACCCAGGCCCATCAGTGTCTGGGCTGCCCTGAGCTATGTCAACCAGATATGATATTACATCTTCAGGCTGGGCTGTGTTAGAACCCACACAAAACATTCTGACTTTATCTTACCTGGAAAGCAATAATAACTTTTAGGACTTTAGTTATAGAAACAACAGACCATCTGCGCTTATATCAAATAGACAATCACAGAGACCTGTAAGGATGAGACAAGCAGAAGGGCTGTCTGTTCTGTAATTAGATTATGTTTACTCGGGCTGATTAAGTTTGGTTCCTGCAGGCATCATCCTTGTTGTACGTCTTGTAGCTGAGACTTGTTTTTCCTCAGCTTCTCAGGCAGTACTATACAGCACCATGTAGCTAGAGTCTGTGGAGGCACCATCCTCTAAGATAAAAGAAAGTTTATTCTTCATCTCCTTGAACCAGAGTTTCCCCCTGATGGAAAATATGTGAGCCTTTGAAGGTGAATGTTTCATCAGACAATAAGATGAAAGGGCGTCAGGCCCAATGGCAGAAATGAGCTGATATTCCTGGACATGTCAGAATCTGTTACAGGTTGAAAGGACACAGAGACACTTCGTAATCCGGTTAGACATCCATTATTCCCTTGCGGGGACATGGCACCAACACAAAGGAAGAAGTCACCATGTAAGCTTGGTAATATGTAACTTGTTTTGAAAAGCGCTAAATAAATGAATGTATTATTAATTAGAGGAGCTTGTCTGTGGTGCTGTAGGAGTGAGCATGAAATAGGTATTAAAATTATTTGCACTGCGAGTTAGCAGGGGTATCTATAGCATCTAAAATGCACAGTTTTTTACTTTAAATGGGGCCTACTGGAATCTGTAAGCAATCTGTGAGAAATAACTGGTTTAATGAAGCATTTAATAAAAATACATGTGAATTAGCTGAAATATGTCAGTAAACACTTACTCACACTTTAATCGGCTTTTGTAGCCTAAATAAAACGTCTTCTTTCAGCTGCTCCTGTCAGGAGTCACCAGAGCACATCATCCGTTTCCATCGTTTCCTGATCTCTGCATCGTCCTGCTGAGCATTAGGGTTATCAGTAATCTGGGCCTTGACCAATCTGGTATAGAAATCCGATTTATGAATGGCATATTTGCTTGGGTTTAAAACTGGATGCTCTTCCTGACACAACTCTTAATTTTTCCAGACTTGGCACAGAATAATCAAGCCTGTGCATGAGCGCCCAGTGGCTGCTTTATTATTATATCCTACTGCCTTACCTAAATAAAGCAGTAGTTTATAATAATCCTTTTCCCATTTCAATACAATTTATATTAAACCAACTCTAATTTTATCCCCTAAACATACATACAGATAATATATGTAATGAGGCATTGTATTAGTCTAGCATTCAGTTCTATGAACATAAACAGAAGAAAAATACTGTATAAAATAAAAATAAAAACTTTAAACTCCTCATTCTCAAGTCCCTCTCAGCAGCAATTCGTCTGCATTCCTGCTGGACAAGAGGCTGGTATATGCTTCATCTCATTAAAAACAGCCAACTCTGTCATTTATTCAGCAAATGTTAGGAGGGCTCAGGACATATAGTGCACCAAGGGATAGAAATAATGAGTATGGTAAGAAGAAAATGTGTGAGAGCATGTGAATCTGCGCATCCTGCAGTTAATACTGAAAAATGTGGCCCAGGATAAGAGTGGACTTTCCTGTTTTTTCCACTAGATGCTGCATTTAGCTTTGATGACAATCCTAATTAAAGCAGCAACAGATGATTATTTTCCTTTAATATTTTTGAATCTATGAGTTCACTCCCCTAAACCTCAAACATTGTAGAAAAATGGCCAACAGAATTTTTCCTCTTGTCCAAAAACTGTCATTTAGAGCAATAAATAGATGGTAAGAGATGCTGGAGATGAATTTTAGAAAGTTTTGTATCATCAGCTACTACATGAGACGGTTTAAAATACAGCACGGACTTCAGTGTTCACCATTACTATAGAAAGAAATAATAATTCATACGACTGGATATGACTTATCTGCCAATCACTGTCGAGCTGCTAATGTTTCAAACATATACTGCTGACATGAACAACTCTAAATATAGACATAATGAGGTAGTGGTTAGATCATTACATGATAATATGCAGAGAATTAGACTCTGGCAGCTTGTAGTGCATGTGGTAAATCTCATTGGACTCACCTACATTCTGGCAGAGCCTTATTGTGCCCAGATGCCCCATTTTTTGACCGAAGGATGTTTCTTTTATTTTTTCTGTTTCTTCCAAATTCTAGAAAATGGCAGATGCAGGTCATATATTTACACTTCATTTAGATGTTTACTCTCTACTATATCCTTAGACAATTATCCGGCTTGTTTTGGGGCCTCATTTATGCTTTCTGCTTTTATCACGTCACAACTGCCTGCAGCCAGGTTGGAGACACGAGTGTATGATAGTGTTGTTCTTCAAAGATAACCCACATACAGAGGGAGATGTGTAAAAAAAAAATTCTTTGCTTTCTCTTCCATATGTGCGCTGATCAATCAGAAGTAAACTGCAATGAGCCTACCGCACCTTGAAGCGCCAGTATACAAGGTGATGAACCAACAGGGACTGCAAACCAGGATTTATATATCACTACATTGCTAATGTTGTCTCTGTGTTATTTGGTGCTGATCCGCAGTCACACTGGAATAAAAGTAGAAAGCAATCTGCTTGTGACCAGTAAAAGTTGGTCGTTGCCCTGTCACTGCACTGGATTCTTTTGCTTTTAGGGACCCATTGCAAAAACCCTCAATCACTGGGTGACCACTGCTGTATAATTTGACAACATGTAGCAATCAGTCCAAGGCTGTGACACATTTCTTTGCATTTGGAGACTCGACTCTACTGGTTATATTCCTTCATGAAAGAAAGGTTGCTGAGCTTACTGTGGTCCTGCAGTTACATTGCAGATAGCAGCAGATATTTCTGTTTCAAATCTATGAGGTCCTGGCTGAACTCTGAATGGAAGTAGTTATGTGAATTTCTGTATATGCAGACAACAATGGATTGGCGATTTTTGCTGATTCATCACAGTTAATCATCATATTATCCCAAGCAGATGGCAGTTATATATAATTGCCATGCAATGGCAATCTGATAGCAGACTGTCTCCAGCTTATTGTTATAAGCGCACCAAAGAGACTCTGAAGACAACAACTGCATGCAAGTGGTTGCACACCTGTCCCCAGTCTTTGAAACAAACCATTTCAAAGGCAATGAGTGTGCAAGTTCATTGCACACAGTCACAGTAATTTTGGTCACGAGGTGGTCTCCAAACACTGTTTCCCCTATTGTGACTTTAGAATAAAGTGAAATTTGGCAGGTGAGGGAACCATAAGATACAGGGAAGCAATGCAGCAGAAATTAAGTCACAAAATAATTTGTATTGTGAGCCGTAGAATTTATTTATGTGTGCAGAATGTGAGCAGACCAGCTTCATAGGTTTTAACCAAATGCAATCTACAGTTCATAAGCAGCTGTTACATAAACCATCAGGGCTTTGTTCCAACTCTTAGCCAATATAAATCTAGAATTACAGAATAACTTGGCAAGTCAAACACAACAGCAACATCATGACCACTGCTCTTAAATTAACCTGAAAACCAAAAAGGATTATCACTTATTATCAGTAACTGTACTTTTAAAGACATCCTGCTATTTAAAATAATTTCAGCGAAACACCATGGTCAGATTCTTTAAACAGTTTTCTCTCCTGTCCTCCCTTTTTAAATGTGTCCCATCTCAAGTTATCACACATTAACATTTTTATTCCAGCAAAAAACTAAACAAACAAAAACTGCCACTGTATCTTTGATTAACAGACAAATTACGATGTAAACTACACAGAAACAATTTACAGTGTAGGTGGGATAGTGGGGTGACTTTGCCTTCTGATTTGTTGAGATGTCCATGGCATCAAATGGGAGCACAAACAGGGTCCCACTGAATTGGGTCATTCCAGACCAGTTTAACCCCTGGTGGTATGCAGGGACTATGGTGAAGTTCCAATGCCATTTCAAAATGATGTGCTAAAACACAAAGCTGCATCAAGATGAGTGGAAAAACAAATGAATATGCAGAATAATTTTCTGCATAATTGTCTTTACAAGGTACACGGTTCACATTAAATATATTCTAATGACTGCGTAAAAATTCTGATTAGAGCAGCTATAAAAATCACATAAAAGCACAAATTGTACAGACATAACTTAAGAAGGATGAATGCAGCCTAAAAACGATTGTTTTCTCTTGTCCAGCAGTCTGCTTTTGTCTGATGTTCACATGAATCTGGCACTCAATTCAGAAACGTGCAAGCTAGTCATCATAGCAAAACCAAAAAAAAAGGCCACTTCTATTGATTCTCAAAGAAAACTTTAAAGGGAACCCCGGCTATTATGACAAGTTACTCTAAATATGTTACAAATGATCTCCACTACATAAAAACATACTTCAAAATAACTACAATGTTTTCGTTATTCATTAAATCTTTGTTTTTTAAAACGGTTTTGGTTCCATGGGAGCTGCCATGTTTTTACGCACAAAATGCATTCTGGGACGATGACGTATATAAGTTGTCGGAAGTATTAGCTACGTAGTAGATTAGAACGAGACAGTAAGAATGTAAACTATATGTCATTAAAATGTCTCCACACTTCATCTACCTCTACATGATCAGTAGCTGCATCTTGAAATCCTGCATATATGCCACCTGGTTCTGGATAGACTGTCCTTATGTTTTTTACTGCACATGGGATGACAACGTACGCTAGCCAGCCAGCCAGCCAGCCATACATGCATCAACCAGGTAAACTGTCGATATGAAGCAT
>VURO01009008.1:2548-20892 GCA_015108175.1 Pelvicachromis taeniatus
GCGCACTCCATGCACTCTCCCAAAAGCACACTGCAATGACAGAAGCAAGCAAGAAGGAAAGGTGGGGATGGGGCGGGCGTGGGTGTGGGTGGGGAAGGAGTTGCAGTATTGATGGGGGAGTTCTCGCCTTGAACATGAACACTTCCATAATACCCGGTGACGTGGAGAATAAAAGCGAGGGCGAAAAAATGAGGCAGCACAAAAAGCCCCAAATGTTGTTCCTTGTACTGTGAACATATGGCTGTTTGTTGTCATACTCTTTCTCCCTGTCCAATTTACACAGAGCTAGTGAGCTCTCAGAATTAAATGTGTGTGTGTATGTCTGTGTGTGTGTGTGTGTGTGCTTCTCCTGGATTTGAGTAGCTCTATACCTGAATGATGATGAGGAGAAGGATGTCCAAACGCTGCTAATGGCCCCTGTATAATCCCCTGCCGTCTGCACACACCTCCTGACATATGGTCACTCCTCGGCCTCCGCCGTTACATAAGCCACACAGTGCAAAGAGGGTGGGGGGATGTGGTGAAACGTGGTACTTTCTCTCGCTCTCGCTCTCTCACACACACACAAGTACCGGCCACACTGTCAGCCAGGCTGTTCAGTGCCCTCAGCAGTTTGGGCTTCGCCTGTCACTTTTCTCTCCCCTGCCCCTTCTGGGGGTTTGTAAAGAATAAATTGAAGAGGACTGATGCTATGGAAGCTTTTGGGATGAAGAGCACAAATGGCCTCGTAGTGCTTCGTGGCAATGTACAGATGGACTCCTCCATTCAATAAGCTTGAGCAGAAGTCTGTCTCCACGCCATGCCAGAATCACAGAGCTTGTTTTGTGTTTCTGAAGAGGACAATCTGTTGATGCAACATATTGGTGTTCTTTTCTTTCTTTCTTTCCTTTTTTTAAATGAAAGCGTTGATAGACTCTGAAATACTGGGCCAGTCAGATTAGAATAATCTCAAACAAATAATCAAAATGAAATGTCGACAGTAATAAAAGCTGCTTTCTTTCAATATGTGGCAGGTGTGGCGTTCTTGTCCTCAGTGATGTGTTTTAACAGATGTCGTGAGTTCAGATGAAATGGGAAGCAAGATTAAGCGATCGAGTGAGAATCTGCCTGTTGCGGCAAAAACTCATGAGCGTTAAAAATGTTCAGCAAGAGCCTTAGCAAAAAGTTTACACACATATCCCAGGGTGTACAGGGAGCAGAGCGCGGGAATGGGTCAACGGGGACGTGGTCAGAGGCTGAGCTGAACACAAGTTTAGATTATATGTTAACACACTCCCACACACACACACACCAACAGGTCCTGCTTCTATCAAGCTTGATACAATGATGAATAAACCCACCAGGCTGATCGTATGTACATTTAGTGCATATCATGACATCTCAAGGTAAAGGCATGTATTTGCATTTAGGTTCGGATTAAGGTGCAGGGTGGTGGTTTATGCTAGCCTAACGTTAGTTTAGATGAGATTAAAGTTGCCAGAAAAAAAAAAAGAAATTATTGCTCATTGTTGCTTTTAGTTTTTTTAAAGATTTAAACCTGCTAACTAAGGTCTTTTACTTATCCCACCGTCCCATCACATCTGCCTTCAGTTCCAGCTTACAGCTGTGAGCCCGCACCATCCCAATGGGGTTGTTGTATCTCAGGTAAAAGGTAAATTCATACAAGCACTTATTTTCTATGGTTAGGTACTTTCTATCTAACATTCACACATATTCATACTCCGATGGATGACCTGTTCTACCAGGTAGAGTAGCTCATCCACTGATTGGGAGGTTGGTAGTGAGTTGCTGAACCCCAAGTTGCTCCGATGTGTTTGTCAGATTATGAAACACGTGTGAATGTTAGATAGAAAAACACCCAGGTGTAGAAATTTTGTCTATTGATGCCCAGAATATATTGTCAGGTGTGGGTTGTGAAAAGAGACTCTTCTACTACAGAATCCAGAAAGTGGTGAGAGTGAACCTAAACCTTTGGTTAGGAGTCTGACAGCCAGACAGAAGGCTGACAGTCCGTGATTGTGGCTTTTTAGCACTCCTACTTTTTAAAAACTAGTTTTCATGTAAATGTTGAGACACGAACTGAGAGTGACTACTGTTTGACTGCAAACAGAAAAGCTAATGTCTGCTGTCTGTGTCATGTAGTTGGATGGGAAATCTGCTGCAACTTCAAAATGCTATCATGTGAATTTGGACCAAAATCTCTGATGGAAACTTTCTAGCATGAAGAATTAAGACGGTTCTGAAGGCAAGGGTCAAACCCAGTACTAGCAAGGTCTACCAAACAAAGTGACCAGCAGTGTAGACGTACAAACCAATTGCAGCAGGGGAAGCGTTTTAATAATTTTACTTACTTTATATTCTCAGAGGCGGGGCCTAAACAGGAGCACACAAAAAAAGTGCACAGACATGAACTTTTGCCTA
Source organism: Pelvicachromis taeniatus (assembly GCA_015108175.1). NCBI lineage: Eukaryota > Metazoa > Chordata > Actinopteri > Cichliformes > Cichlidae > Pelvicachromis > Pelvicachromis taeniatus. Next base: position 4,970 of record VURO01009008.1, read on the forward strand.
CATTGATACATAGACATGAGTCTGCGATGCTCCGCGCAGCCCCCAGGGACTACTTAACCACAGTTTATGCTGAAATCATCAACTACTTTTGTCTTCTTCAGAATACGAGACAGGAAGGAGTTTTTTTTTTTTTCTATTTCAGAAGGTATATATGTTGCATTTTATGACTGACGTGTCAGTCTGATTAGTGAGTTAGCAATGTTGGCCAGCAAACTTTCCCAGTCTGCAGTTGAAGTTAAAGCAAGAATGTCTGAAAGATGACTGACTGAGAAATACCAAATAGACAAACAAGACCCTCGAGACCGTTGAGCTGAAAAGGGAAGAAATTTTCCTGCTACCTTCAGTATCTACAAATAGAAAACTTTAAAGGAGAAATGTAACTGCACCTGCCACCTTTGGATAGATAGATAGATAGATAGATAGATAGATAGATAGATAGATAGATAGATAGATAGATAGACAGACAGACAGACAGACAGACAGACAGACAGTCATTCTGTTGCTGATTTGGAATTCTGGCATATCCAGGGTTAAAGGTTCGATTCCCTCTGGGACTGTGCATGCTTAAAAAAGGTTCACTCATGATAATCTAATGTGGCTTAGATAAAAGCATTCGCGCATCTCTGTTTCTGTAACTCGACTCAGCTACAAGCCTTTTATAGCACAATCGATGGGGATAGGCGTGTATATATATCGCAAATGAATATAAATATTTGGATCTCTTTTTTGCTCATACCATTTGGCAATATTACATCTCAGCACTTGCTCTCTCATAAATTTCCATCTCTCCCATCCCTCCTCTCTTGCCGGGTTTCCCACGGGAGGTGCCAGACGGCCAGTAATTTGGTTGTCTTGGCTCGTCTGGAGTAACACCTGCCCCCTCTCTGGGGAGGGAGAGAGCCTTTCAGCCAGGAGCACACATGTAGGCTACCACTGCCTTTAGCTGCTGACCATTGGGTCTGTGTGCATGTTTGTGAGAGAGGGAGGGAGGGAGAGAGAGAGAGTGTGTGTGTGCGCGTGTGTAGGTGACTGAGTTTCCTTCTATGAATGTGCACTTATTTTATCATGCACATGTGCAAACACACACATGACTGTGTGTGTGTGTGTGTGTGTGTGTGTGTACAGTAGGCTGAATTTTCATCTGTATGCTAAACTGGATTTGCACTTGTTTCACCTTTCATTTGTGTGTGTGTGTGTGTGCGTGTGTGTGTACATTATGCACGTTTTTATGCGAGTAGGCTAGTGTGTGTGTGTGTGTGTTTGTGTGTGTTCTGAGATGCTCAGAAAGCATCTGAAAGCTTGCATGCTGACTGATTTGCGTGTATACTTATGTCACTCTGATCGCGCGTGTACGCGCGTGCGCGTTACGTGGGCCTGACGTCATCTGGCCAGTACGCTTTTCTTCATTAGGATAAGTTGAATATTCTAACGGTGGCTACTCTGTTACATTTCAAAACCTCAAAACTTAATAAAAAAAAAAAAGTAAAATAAAATAAAATAGAAAACTCGCTTTTTTTTTCAAGTATTACCTTTTTAATTAAAAATAACACCGGAAAATATGAAAAGTTTGTCCATTAGAAACCAGCTGTCACACAATACCTCTACTACAAAAGATCTGCATAAAGCAACAAGTAGCCTACACAACCCTGAAGAGACAAAAAATCTTTGGATAGAGGATATGTTTTTTTTCCCTTTCACTATAAAATTACTTATTGACTTTTCCCTAATACAAAGCAGAGAAATAAGTAAACCAATTAATGACAAAAAAATCAAATCAGCACATTGAAGATAATATTTTTTTTTTCCAAATAATAATTTTTTGGTTATAGCAAATAAATAAATAAATAAATACATAAATAACACAAAGAGGTTGAGCTCTGAATCGTATCCCCTTGGTGGTTTGAATTGTTTGACAATCATTGTCGATGAAACATTTTTTTTTTTTTTTACATTTTTAAAATTATTAGTAGGCCAATTCTAAATCACTGAGCAACCTCTGAAAACACGGGAAACAAATTCACGGGGCCTCTAAACCCCATCTTGAAGTGCTTATCGTTGCCATCGATAGACAGCGGACATGAAAAATAATAAGAAACGAAAAACAACAACAACAAAAAGCATCGAACATACGTCAAACGAATGAGTTATGCAATGGATTAACAGAAAGTGCCATTTCTGAAGAACACCACCACTTTCCAAGTTCAAATTCACAGCCTAAAATATAGAAGCAACAAACCATTATACATTTATACAAAAAGACGGCAGCCTATGATATCAACATAAATAAATTAGCCTTAAATATTAACACAATTAAATAAATAATTCCATACACTTTAGGAAAAAAAAAAAGAAGCATGATTAAGGTCACAATTTTATATGTCATAAGTGGCACTTACGCATTGAAATGTTTTTTTTTTCTTCCTTTATGGAAAATCTAAGCTAGATCTAAAGCAGCTATGTCGTTTACGTCCTTTCATTCCGATCGGGGGGGGAAAAATTTACCCCCCCGTGTTTATTTTGTTCAACCTCAAAGTGACACAGTGAGGGGAGCGTTCACAAATCTATTCGTGATATTAGACGAAATTAGGCTAATACCATTTTTTTTTAGATGTTGATTAAATGTGAAGAAAAGAAAAAGAGAATAAAAAGAACCAGATTCTTCTTCGTGATGTTGCAGCCCACGCGAATTATTCTTATTTTTTTCTATCCTCCACTGCATCACTTTTGGGAAAGGAAGCATGAATGCCTGCGGGGACTCTTCAAGCCCCCCCCCCATTCCCTTTACTGAATATCGGGGGGAAAAAAATCATTCTCATTATTGCATCCAACGGTTCAAAACAACTCGGCGCTTGCTGCTTGCAGTGAGCGATCTGGACTGAAAGTTTAGGCTCCCGTAACTTTTTGCACCGCTGCCACTACATCGATCAACACTGGACTCACACTGAAGGGCTCAGCTCGCCATTAAAGGTCTGGCAAAGTGTCAGCATCCGGGGAAGTGATGCTTTAGTTTGGATGGAGACGACGCTGGGCAGATTTTGGGGGCTTGAATTGGATGGATTTTTATTATATATATATATAAGTCAATGAAATAGAAGTTTCGGTGAGATGAAGGCAACACTGTGTCACAGGTGTTAGACCGATATATACGTGGAGCCGATAACGACATTTTTTTTTTACATCAATCAATTAATCAAGTCCACCTTAAAACAACAGTTTGTACCCCTGCAGTAAAAGTGTCGATTGTTTTTTTTTTATTCATTTACTGCAAAATTATACAATTACATTAAAAAAAAAAATCGACCTTCTTTTTATCCAAAGTAGTGCTTTGTGGTGTTGAAAGCTAAAAAAACAACAAAAAACATCTCCTGCATCATTCCACCCTGACCGCTAACCTTGCCATAACCAGTTAACTCCCAGCACGCTGAGTGAGTCCAGTTTCCCAACAACTCAACCAAACAGTTTCTCTCACGTACGTGTGCGCGTGGAGGGCGGAGTGGGGGTGGGTGGGGGTCACTTTTAGACATCCAGCACATGATTGAGATAGGAGATGTAGCATATAGCCAGTCTGAGGATCTCGATCTTGGAGAGTTTCTTGTCCGGGGGTAATGTGGGGAGTAATTTCCTCAGCTCCGCGAAGGCCACGTTGAACGCCTCCACCCGGATCCTCTCCCTGGTGGCGTGGGCTGAGCGGTACTTGGCCGTGGCCCTCCGTCTCCTCCTCTTCTCCTCCCTGCTTAGGGGCTGCTCGGCTTTGCATTTGGCTCTGTCCTCCATCTCCGCCGGCTCGTCCGAGGCACAGCCGGCCGACTTCAACCCGTTGAGCATCGACTCCGGGTCGGACTGAGTCCAGGAGAGGTCCGCCTCAGCCTGGTCCGGGCTCAGCATCATTTTTATTTTCCGGTGTTGGCAGTCCTTCTTAAGAACCTGTGCACGGGCAAAAGCAGTCATCAAAACAATAAAACATTGCTTTTTTTTCTTTTCTTTTTAATGGTTATTTTAAATGTCACATTTTACAGCCGGAGAGCTGCTGTCGCACACGCGCTTGGACGGAACGCAGAAATATAGAAATAAAGAACTGGATTGATTTTTGAAATCATCGTTTTTGCTGTTTTCCTGCACTCAGGCACCACTATGAGAACGCCCACAGCGGGTGCTCCGGTCCCGCCTGTGCCTATTGCATAATAACATTAAACTCCATAAATAATGAATGGTTCAAAATTCGCGGTTAATTCATAAAAGCTTCAGGCCTTAAAAAGAGCCCAACAAATTTGAATTTCCAAGTGTCATGTTTGCAAAATATTGTTTTTTAAACGACAAAAGTCTTTAAAAATCATATTTGATTTTAAATTAAAGAAAAAAAAATCCTTTTTTGAGAATTAACATAATCAGAATTGGCCATCTGTCACAGTGTGATGAACACATCTGCTTGGCTGAGGCCGGAGCGACTTGACAGCATGAAGGCAGGAGACGGTAAAAATAATGTTGACATCTGCTGGACACCAAATTATTGGAGCAGTTGCTTTTTCCTTTATTTTTTATTAATAAAGAAAAATAGATCTACGAATATAAAAATAATAATAATAATAATAATACTTATAATAAATAATAAATACTTAAAATCGTGCTTAATTGGTTTTTATTAAAAAGCGTAATTTTCCACACAAACTTGAGACTCACCTTGACAAAGGGTTGGAGGTTTTTGTTTAGCTTTTTTCTTGTTGGGAACTAAAAAGACGCTCTTGAGCGGAGCTTCAACTCCAAATTAACTCATATTCCACCGGCCAAAACCAAAAAACAGACAACAACAACATCAGATGTTAATGAGAAGAACATTCAAAGAAAACCAAGAAAGGAGGAAAAAATGTTTTCTTTTCTTTTTTCTTAAAAAAAAGTAGTTTTTGACTTTTCTCAGCCACGAACTTGCGACATAGGGATCACGCGGGGTCAAACGTCAAGCGTGGAAATGTTTCTGCTGATCAAAAAACGTCCCCCCCCCCCAAAAAAAAGTCTTGAGATGATTAGGTCGGTCGAGTTGGAGAAAAAGAAATAATAATAACAATGATGATGATGGTGATGATGACTGTGGCGGCGGTGATGATAAGCGCGGATCAGTCAGCTCCCCTGTGTGATCCCAGCGATGGAGAAACAATAGAGGAGATGGGCTGATAGCGGTGAAAGTGCAGCCAGGGCTACTCGTCCGTGAGCCTGTTGGAAGATGGGGATAAAAAGAGGGACAGATAAGCGAGGCTCTCCCGTGTCAGGAATCAGCGGATCGGAAGGCGGTTCGCGGGTAATCCCCTCTCTCTCTTCCTTCTTGCACCGAGTGTCATATGCGAGATAAGATCCAAGCGATCTGGACTAATAAAGGCTCACTTCATGGACGGAGGGGATGGAATATATTTGAGGAATGGTATTGTCTAACGCCGCCCCTCCCTCCCTCCCTCCCTCCCTCACCCCTCTCTCTCCTCTCCCTCCTCCTCACACACACACACATACACACACCTCCTCCCTCTTTCCTCACGCCCCTCAGCCCCCTCAAGCGGTCTCCCTCCCGTGGGAGCAGTGGGCAAAGGGAAAGCAGAGATGTGTGCATGATAAAGCATGGAAAAAAAAAAACCGAATACTTGTCCATGTTGTGAGTTTTTGCACGTGCTCACGTTTGTAGTGAATATTAATGATTATAAATAAATGTATATGTGTATTTTAAATGCAAATGAAGAAGGGGGGGTCAACTTAAATACCATACAAGCTTGTAAAGAAATCTGTTCATGCGTTAGAAATGCTGCTTATTTTGGTGATTCTCTTGGATTAGTGAAAAGTAGAAACCATTTTTTGTAAAGAGGTCAAATAATAAAGAAGCTCATCTGTTTGTTTGTTTGTTTGTTTGTCTGTTTGTTTGTTTTTTACATGGTTTTAATCTCGGTGCTGTTGACAGGCAGAGCGGGACTTAGATTTCCCTGGCTGACACACCTGAGTGTGTTTCGCCTTGTGATTGTAAGTGGTCTGTTGTACTAATGATCATTAAAATAAACAAACATATAAATAAATATTTGTTCTATTTGTCAAAACTGGTTGGTGTGGAGAGAGAAGAGTGTGGAGACGCTGCACGCCAGTCCGAGGATGTACTGGGATGAGGTCACGAGACGAGAACACCAAGAATCAAAGCAACTGTTGCCAGTCAAACTTCTTCCCTTTCTTTTTTTCCTCACAGTGTTTAAAACTCATTGAATATTTTGATTTTTATGTTTAAAACACTTCAAATCAATTTGTTGTCATCCTCATTTGATTTGGTAAATAAACAGAGACATTTTAAAAGAGAAACACAGCGCTTCAAAAAATCCTGGCTGCTAATCTACAGCACAGGAGACATTTCCAACAGCAGAGGAGAAATCAGATTTAACATTCGACACATATGCTTTTATGCTGCTCAAATAATGCCCAGAGGTGTTACCAAGGAGGCCCCGATTGATGACACTAGCTTAAAGAATAGCAAAGAAGCATCAGGGGGAACATATTTTGCATTTTCTCCAAGTACTTACAGTATAGCCTGCACATCATTGACTTTTATCCAAGATCTGCAGCTCTTTCCTGCCCCTGCAAACAACGAGAAGTGAAAGTATCGTTTAAGGCCCTCGGAAAAGCAAACCTGATATCCAGACACACGACAAAAAGGGATGTAACAGCTCAATTTTGAAGAATGTAACTGGGGAAAAACGCCATATACTGTCCTGCTTGTCACATATATATCCCAGGATTATGTCATATATAATGTTTTTGGACTAGAATTGACACAAACATAAACATAACTTTCTTATTATATTGACTTTTAGATTTAGGAAATCTTGAAATCAAGAAAAGTTTATGCCTTCTCTTCTCTTCTCTTCTCTTCTCTTCTCTTCTCTTCTCTTCTCTTCTCTTCTCTTCTCTTCTCTTCTCTTCTCTTCTCCCATCATGCCTCCCTGTGCCCGGTGGCACCACCAGCGTCAGGTCAGGAGGGCATGGTTCCAGAGGAGGAGCAGCGGCCAGTAAGTGTGGGGACTAGCTGCGCCTAACGAGGTGATTAAAACGATAAGGGGAAGCACGGATGACTTGCCGTGGCCCGCAGCCACCGACGTGTTTATTGTCTCATGCACACACACACACACACACACACACACACACACAAAATGTGAATGAGGGAGAGAAGTACTACCACAGTGCCAGAAGGATCATATCACTGAAAAATCAGCGTGTGTGTGCATGACAGAGAGAGAGAGAGAGAGAGAGAGAGAGAATGCTTGTGTGTGAGATGACGGACAGCTCGCCTTGGGCTCTGGCCGGGTCTGTGGAGTGTGTGTATGTGTGTGTGTGTGTGTCACAGAGGGACTCACAGCGGGGCGTATCGGAGACATGTCAAGACCAGGAGACAGAGGCCTCCTGACAGCTGGAGCCCACAGACACACACACACACACACACACACGGACCACCACCCTAATTGCTCCACAGATGGAAGAAGTGGAGATAGTATAAGCTTGGTGGTCTGCATGGTTCGGACCCCTCCTCAGACCACAAGGCCCTTGGCCAAAGACATGAAGGACCCCTCCAAGGCTGTTTTGTTAGTGCCTGCTGCAATTACATCCCACAGCTGATGTAGCGATTCCGGAGACAGACAGGCAAACTGCGGGGTGGTGGAGTCACCAGAGAACAGTTAATGGATGATGTTTGCTTTAGTCATGGTGGTGCTGGTAAAAAAAAGAAAGAAGCTGAGCTGGTTCTGGGCTGATTTGTGTGCACGTTAAGTCGTGCTTCCGCTTAGGAAAAGGAAACTTTGTTGTGACACAACACTGCGTGTTAATAAAGACGTCACATGTGTCGTTTCCAGTGGGTCGATGGGACCCGCGTCGATGCGAAGAAAGTTTTAGAGACGTCGCATACAAAGAGTACAAAGTCAGCCAAAACAGCAGCCGGACATTGTAGCGATTATTTCTGTGACTCTGAATTATAAAAGATAAAATAATCCAAAGTCATTACGTTTTGACCATTACACCCCCCCCCCCCCTTACAAAAAATGGAACATGATGAAAATGCAAACAATGCCTGAACAGTGTCATCTCATACTTAAAATTTCAACAAATCAAACAGGCACTTATTTTTCCCTAAGTGGCTAAAAAAGCATTATGAAGAACTAATGAAACTTTTTTTTCAGACTGAGACATTCCCTTGAAACAATCACCTTGTGAACACGATTTCAGCGTAGGCTGATACTCTCTCTTGCTGTGGTTCCCATAATCTTTCAGACCGGCAGACACACGGGAAGGAAGCAGTTCGGTGATTTATGGTTATGATTATTATTTGAGGGGTTCATATCAACCAGCTGAGGCCGAATACTGCTGCTGAGTTTGTGAGGAAATAAGATGCAAATTTGAAACCTGAAAGGATCAAATTGTTTTCCAGACTTCGTCGAAAAGCCAAAAAGACTTAAAAACAAGCCTTTTGTGTGTGTGTGTGTGTGTGTCTGTGTGTGTTTGTGCGTAGGTGGACATCGTGGTGAAGAAGCTGTCAACAAGAAGTTGGGAAGTGATATCACTCTGATGAGATGTCGGTAATGGAGTTATTTCTCTAATCAGTCAGAGCTCTGCAGACCCCTGTGGCTGTCTGAGCTGCTTGTTACAAAAAAACCCCCACCTTGAACCTGTGTGACATACTCCCTCCTGTCACCTATCAGACACACTCGCACGCACATACACACAGTTTTGAACATTCCCAGAGAGCAGTGGGATGGAGCTGTGAAATGGGAAGGATTAGTCACTTTGTCAGGAGATGTATGAGGCTTCTCTCAGGTGGACGGTGAGCCACAGGGGGCGTCTGCGCGAGGCAGAGGGGAGAGAGGAGAACTAAGAGGCTGAGAGAAAAAAAGAAAAGATGGAGAAGAGCAGGAGGCTCCACGAAGGTGAGCGGAAATGAAGACGAAGTGGGAGAAAAGACAGTTTGTGAAATACAAAGAACACATTGAGGAAGTTGCTGCGACTGATCATTTGGCCCCAGAAGCCAAAAAGTTGACAGCACTCTAATTCGACTCGCCTCACATTTGCTTCACTTGCATCACTGAGACACACACTCTCGCACCGGGGAACACTCTGGGCAGCGTGTGACCGCCAACTCGTCCATGTGTTGTGTTCTCTCTTTTCTTCCAGGCTAGTGAAATAGGCAGCGGCCTGGTCTTTGGCCTTGTGTGCGTTTGCGTGTATGTGTGTGTGTGTGTGTGTGAGAGAGAGAGAGCGAGAGAAAGTGAGTGTGTGTGGATGGGGAGGGGAAGGGTTTGTCAGTTCAGGCCTGAACAGGAGGTGTGGGATCCAGAAAGCTGGAGGTCCCATGTGAGAATGTGGCCGTCGTCAGCGCTGCCGTGGCAGGCCTCGGCACCATCTGTGCTCCCAGCAGGGCGCCCAGCACGTTCTACGCCACCCAGACGCATATGGACACACAAAGGTGCTCACTTTCTCTCTTATGGATGTGCAGTTACACACACACACTCATCAGGAGTGGAAAGAGGCACCCTTGGGAACAAACAGTGAGAGGTGCAGGAGGACGGATGATGAGTTTGTTGATTGTGCAGTGAACAGGATGAGAATGTCTTGGTGATGATGCTGATCTAAGTGTGATGACTTCAGAGGCAAAGATTAGTCAGCAAATGACCCAGATGTGCTCTGCTATTCACACGAAACTTTCACTTTCATTCTAATAAAGATGACAATTACTATTCTGTGCCTTTTTAACAAAGGTTTTTATATTTTTTTGAATTTAAGCAGACTCACTATTATATCTGTGTGCCAGTGTTGGCTCTGACACACACAGTAAATCATCACTGTAATCACGACCGATTTTTCATTAACACAGGATTGCAACAAGGTGCTGAACAAAATTCAATAATTACATTAATTACATTTTATTTATATAGTGTCACAACAAAACTGCAGTCACCTCAAGGCGCTTTATATTGTATGGTAAAGACCCTACAGTAATATAAAGAAACCCCAACAATCAGACGACCCATTATCAGCAAGCAACTTCCTTTTAACAGGAAGAACACTCAGGGAGGGGCAACTATCTGCCATGACCAGTAGGGGGTGAGGAGAGGAAGACAGGACAAAAAACACATTACAGTTACAATTATCTCTGACGTAACTTATTACATCATTACTGGGTGTTTGTAGCTCAGCAGGTAGAGCAGGTAATCTACTAGGTTGGTAGTTTGATCACTGGATGCTCCAGTCTGCATGCCAAATATGCTTGATCAAGACATGTGAGACAGAAAGCACTTAAGCATAGAAAAAATGGTGGATGAAGCATGTTGTAGAAAAGCACTATATAAGAACCAGTCCATTTACTGGCATTGCAAAGGTTCTTCAGGTATCAGCATGCTGGGCGAATCCATTTTCCTGCACTTACCCAGTTCAGGGTTGTGGGGTGAAGAGGATAGACGGGAAAATAAAACCAAACAAACACCTTTTTCTTCCTGCACATTTGTGCTACACATGGCTAGTTTCCATTTGTGCACCGAAGGAGGGAAACGGTGGAGTGGTTTTAAAGAGTGGAGATTGTAAAGGAGATGGACATTATGGGGCTGGCCTGTAGCTCAGGTGGTAGAGCAGGTCACCTACTAACCAGAAGGTGTTGGTTTGATCCTAGTCTGCTCCAGTCTGCATGCCAAGTGCTAACCCCATGTTGCTCTCTGATGCATCCATTGAAGTATGAATGTGTGTGGATGTTAAAGTGCTGTTGTGAATGGATGAATGCAAAAGTTGTGTAAAGTGCTTTGAGTGCTCGAGATAGAGTAAAAAAGCGCTATACAGCTGTATTATACTGTTAACACAACTTCAGCTCTCTACAAACATCTGCACAGATAGCATGCTAACACAAAGCTAGCCAAGAATCCAGAATGGTATTAAAGCTGAGTCCAAGCAGCCAGATCCTGAACTTCAACAGGTATCAAAGGCAGTGATGAGCAGCCATGTTTGTAACACTGGTACAAACGTGACTGTAAATGTTCTTATTGTAGAATCACTCACAGCAATCTTTGTGTTCTGGTTCTTGTGTTATTGGTTTGGTGAAAAACTCAAAGAGCGGTTGTGTGTTCACATTAGAGATTTGTTTTTGTTTTTGAATATGACCTTTTAGGTCATTTTATGAAGTAACATGAAAGTAATGTAACAAGTAGAGTAACAAATGCTTTCTCTGGCGAGAAGTTCAGTAACGTGTTGCATTACTTTTAAGAAAAGTAAAGAGTAATAATACATTACTTTTGTTGAGTGCTGTGTGATAACAATGATGCTTCAGTCAGAGACCAGGTACATGGATGGACATACAAATGGCAAAGATGGTTGGCAGAGCTGGGTTAACAACTTTTGTAATAGTCCACAATTTTTCACGTTTGTGTGTTTTAAAAAGGGGTTAAACAAACATATGTCAAAGTTTAGAGGGATTTAGAAGTTCACTGTCTTTGGGGTACTTTAATGATATTACATGCAAATTAAAGGAAAAGGCACCTTAAAATGTCCTCATGCGTTGTTGCTCCACCATGTTCTCCCAGAACAGTTCCTTAGGATTGACTCTGAAAGTCTGTGAAACTCGACTACACGGACGGAAAACCATTCTTGGAAAACTACATTCCCATATTTAGGATTTTGAACATGGTGATGTCAAAGGTTTGGTGAGTCAGACAAAGTGATGTCTGAATCACTGAGCCACAGGTGTTGAGTCGGGTTTGACTGTGACCGTCCGACTATGATTGAAAATCATTTTCGTGCCCACGAGGATAGAGATGTGTCATCACAGAGCTGATCACTCAGAACAACTTGGTATTGATTTGCATTGACCCCTCCCTCTAAGGGAAGACATGTCCTGCACTGTATGGGTCAAGGGTTCATGAGGTCCCGCTACTTGTCAATCAGTCTTTGTATCACTCTCCTCAGCATCAGCGTCCACTTCCTTTGGTGTGTGGGAATAGTTCAGATTTTAAATCCTGTCTATGGTGCTATTTCTTTTTAGCTATATGTGCACTTATTGTTCAATGCACTATCCAGGAATCCATGAGGTGCACCGACTTTAAAAAAAAAAACATATTTATTTATTTATTCCTTGCTGTAACCTTCATTTCAGAACAAAACAACGCTGATGGTAATGGACTCAAAAAAGGTGTTACTTTGGTATATAAGATGCAAATTGTTCAATTTAATGGTCTGGTCAAATTAAATGGACTTTATTGGTATACATTCAGCTTTTAGCAAACATTTTCCTTTAAGATTAATCTTAAATTGAATGAATAAACCTTTGTTTTTAAATATTTCATTTGATTTTTACTCAAAATGATTACTTCCTGTTTATCATTTTTTTGAAGGTTGCTCAGAAAATTATTTACTATAGGAATTATATATTAAGTGGATCTGCAGCTGTCTTACGCTTTAAACAAAGACGTAGCTTAGAACAATAAAGCTTTGTTACTGTGAACGGCTTCTCGTCTCTTCTTCTTTAGTACATTTATTTCTTCTCTTAATCTTGACTGGAAACTTCTCTGTTATCACCTGCCCATCTGAACCCCATATTAGAGCCATCCATCCTTTCCTCTCCTTCCTGTCTTGCTTTTGCCATCCCACCTTGTTCTGCACATTCTCCACAGCCTCCCATACCTCTTCCTCCTGCCTGCTGACCCTCCTGTCTTGGCCCTCAGCCCTCCTCTGAAGCTGCACCTGTCTCATTTATGGTGTTAGTTAGCTATCTTCAGCCACTCCACACCTCCACTTTCCTCATACCTTGCACCCCAGCCCGATGACCCTCTCTTTCTCTCTCTATCTCTCTCTCCCCCTGGCCCCTCATCCTCCCCTGAGCGCACCCTGTCCCTCCATCTAGGGCCTCCAGCTGGCTGATGAGTTCATTAGGCCCAGAGCTCTGCCAAGAAGTATGGCGTTGTTTGGGCCAAACCGGGAGGGCATCAGGGGGCCCCTGGTGGCCATTGGGCACAGGCCTTGGCCATTGGAGTTGGGACAGAAAAGTCCCATAATGTCCCACATGTCAATATGCAGGCTTGGTCCCATTCCTGGAACCTGGAGACTGTTATTTCGTACATTAGCAATCTGGTTTGGGGCTTGTTTCTCCCTTAAACTTCAGAGGGAAGAACGCAAGGCCTTGTGGTCTGAAGGGGTCCACATAAACAATGAGGGTAACAGATTTCTAATAATCCCCACAGGTCACAGTGACATCTGGCCCCACACTTGAGCGTTGGCTCAATTAATTCGGAAAACACAAAACAAAAAGTGCCAGGGGCAAAGATCTGGGGGACGTCACAGTACACACAGCATGTGTGTCTATCAGAGAGTGTGTGTGTGTATTGACTGTGGCATTTGATCAAATCAGCGGCGGTCTATGTATGTGTGAATTTTCTTCAAATTAGTCAGAGTGTACGGCTCCTTCACTGAGACACACACGATTATAATTTTTTCATGTGAAAGAACGACAAAAAACGGGGGTTAGTTTATTTTTCCCGTTAAAATCTCCTTTAGCCGAAGCTTTACCACACTTTATCGTTCCCTCCACTCTCACCTTTTCCCTCCTCTGTCCTCTGCTTCCTTGCGGCGGGTCAGCTGGGGTTGGAGCCTCCATGGCTGGGCTCAGGTGTAGCCTCAGCTGGGCAGGAGGGGGGAGGATGGAGCAGAGAGGTGATGTGAGGAAGAGCAGAGGAAGAGGAGAAGAGAAGGATTCTGTCCCACGGGGGAGCTGAGAGGGAGTCAGGGAAAAAAAAAACGAAGGAAAACAAACACGTGCGTTCACGCAAGTTAAAAAAAAAAAGGAAAAAAAAAGACAACAGCTTTGTCCCTCACCCCTCTTTTCTACACCTCCCCCCTCTTCTCTCTTCCCCTCTTCCTCTCTCACTCTTGCTCTCCTGGGAGAGGCCTGGCCGGGCTTGGCCTGCACGCCATCTGCTGCATAATGTAACGGGATGGAACTCCAAATCCTTCATTTCCACTCACTGCCTGTCATCTGTGTGTGTGCACGTGCGCGCGCGCGCGCGTGTGTGTGTCCACTCGTACAGTTGCATAGGCACACTGAAACGGTATGAATGTTTGGGTGCGTGTGAGATCTCATTTTACGGATGTTGTGACATTAGCTCGCCCGGCGACGATGTCGAGCGATGGGTTTGATGAAATAAAAGGCAATGCCAAATGTGTGTGTGTGCAGTTTTTTTTTTCCCCTCTAAAAATACTCATTCCACCGTTCAACATGCAAGTGTGGTAGTTTTCGCAGCGTCCGCGGAGAAAACAGAGGCTCAACTCTCAACAACTCTTCGGAGCTGGCAGCATTGTGGCGTCGCTGAGCTGTTTGTCTTTCTTCATCCATTTTCAGATGTAACAAAAGCTCTAAATGAAATAGTCTTTAAACACGAGCTCCTGGGAAATCGAGCTGAGAGTGGCACCTTGCCAAGGATGTCACAAATTTGCTTTTTGTTTACAAGTTAACACACAAAAGTGCACACACACAGAGTCGTGTTTAAGTGCTCCACCCCTCTCTGCAGCGCTGGTAACCTGGAGGTGCAAAGAGTTGTCCCTCCAGGTCCCCCGTGGGGCCACTATGAATTGGGGGGCCATCTGTTTTCTGGTAATAAGCTTTCTCTTCATTCATTCTCTCTCTTTCTCTCCCTTCATCCTCTCTGTGTTTATTCGATTCTACTTTTGTTTTGGAAGGTTTTCTCTCCGTCTCGCTCTCGTTCCCCAGACATGAAAAGACGCAGACAGACAGAGAGATCTGGTGCGAGAGGCAGTGTTGCTTCTGGACATAAACACAAGCTCCACTGCTGTTTAGGGGAATGGAGACATGGCGAAATATCACAGTGTAACCCCTGAACCCTGACCAGCGATCTATGGCTGTTGACACAAAGTAAACGTGACACATCTCTCCTCACATAAACCCCTGCACCCACCACCCCTACCACCCCACTCTCTCTTCTTCCAGCTGCTGGGCAAGCGCTACAGTCTGCATTAGATGTTATGTTCTTTGTTGCTGTGGTGTCGTATGGAAGCCCCAACAGCTCTAAAAACTAAAGGAAACACGGGCAAATATCTGAAGTGCCTGTGTAGCCTTTGGAAAAAGAAGTGACACAATGCAACACACACAAAGGACAAAACTCTGCTGTGTGCTGTGCACAGTCACAAACTAGTGTGGCTCCAGAAGCCTGTCAGTGTGATCAATTCTATGCTAATGTGCACAAATGTTAAGCGGAAATATAATTATTTACCGCTGGTATAAAAAGTGTTTTGCTCCTGTAAACAAGGCAATTAAAAAAAAATCATTTACCCTTTTTAACTTCACATAAGTAGTTAATTTGAATGACAAGTGGACACTGACACCGACCTGGACCTCTCACTTGTGTTTGTCACACTGATGCCCTTCAGAGCACTTTAACAGATTAAAAAAAAAAAAAAAAAGGGATTACTTTGTGTTAACTGGACTTAAGACACTCAAAAAAAACAACAACAACCCAATAAACATGACATAATCATTTTTAGCCTCACTAGTTATTAATGTGTTTGAGGAAAATCAACACAAATGTGCTTGGTATAAACTGACTGTATTTTTTTTTTTTTTTTACCAGTTTCTATTAAATGTAACATTTTGCATTGTACTTATGTAACAAAAAGACATGGAAAAATGACATGTAACCAAATTAATTTGAGCAGATTTATTAATATTTTCCTTTTCTTTGTGTGGAGGCCTTCCAAGAAGTCTGTGCTCAGTCTCCGCTCACTGAACTTCTCGCACCTCATTTGTGTGTTATTTAGCACTAATCTGCAGATGAGTCTTCACAAGCCAATGACGTCTGCACATCTGTTTTTGGTTGTGACTGACAGTGTAAATAGGCGATCCGTTCATTTGTGTGATTTAAGTGGGATTGCGA
>VURO01009008.1:22065-35639 GCA_015108175.1 Pelvicachromis taeniatus
TGCAGATTTACAAGCTGTTTGCGACAGCAGCTTAGGTGCCTTTTCAACATGCCTAGCTGGGAGGAAGCCGCCGTGTGAATACATCTGTTGTGTCATCCAAAGTGCAGCAAACAAGCTGTCAGGCATTCTGTGTTATGAAACTGAAAAATCGGAGCCCTCTAATAGCTCAGGTGCTTTGTTGGTTTGTTCTGAGAAATGGATTTGCTCTCATTGGAGGGATATTTTTTATTACGTTTGCACGCACAAACACACAACACACACACACACACACACACGTATATAGTGCTGCTACCTCACAATTACACTAATTTAATGCCCCATTCTCCTCTATTAATCCCGTATTCTGTCCACATTTTTATTCTTGCTTTAAATGAAGGGGCTGCCACATGCTTCACTCCAAACAAAAGCAGGGTTAGATTTATTCTTCATTTGAGGCAGTGTGGGTGGTGGTGGAGTATTTGGTGTGGAGGGGGGGTGGGGGGGTGGGGTTCATGCATGGGCATAACCCGGCCCCTGAAGGAAGGCCCCCGCTGCCAGCTGCCAGCCATAATTAAACAGCCCTGCCGTGTCTATCACTGATTATGTTTGACCTGGCTAATAAGGCGAGTGTGTGCCACCTACGTGTGGCAGGAGAGCACCGCGGCCTGCGTCACAGCGCCCATTGTCCTCTTTTAGATGAGGTTATTAGTTTGATGTATCGCCGATGCCAAAAAAATTGTGTGTGTTGCTCAAACATCAGGTGCTTGGATGCTGCGCCATTTGGTGTGTCACATAATAGGGAACATGAAATAACCCCTGCACAAAGTAGGTTTTTTGATCTTTTGCTTGGAAAAAAAAAAAATCAAAGAAATTGCAAACAGAAGTCAGATCTCATATTCACACAGTGTTTGTCAGCCGTGGAGTTTTAAGACAGATTGGATGTTGCTTCTCTAATGTTGCAGTAAACCCAGCACATTTCTGCTACAGCACGTCGGCTCTTCTTTGTTCAGTCCTGAGCCAGTAAAACATTTTGCTTCTTCAGTTAAGCAAAGAAACAAGAGAAAGCAAAGACTGTATATAAGAGATAGCTGTAGCCACAGTGACATCACCCACTGGTTCCAATTTTTGACTTGAAAAGCAAGCGGTGGATCAGACTTGGGGCATTAGTAACACCCTCGGCATTGGTCGCTTCACTTGCCTCTGCAACATCATCTCACAGTCACTTCTATCTACTGTATACCCGCAGTTAAGGCGCAGGAAGCCGCTGCAGTTTTCTCCTGAACAACATAGGTGTCCCCACTCACACAATCCCACCACAAAAGTGCTGATAGAGTAAAAGAAAAAGTCAAAACCAGAATCAAATACTTTGCTTAGTGTTCTTTTTGCACGACTGCCAGAAGAGCCGCAAATAGTGTGGCGCTCTACATGATGTGACGTGGAACACCATTAGAAACTGAGGACACTTGTGTTTAACTGCAAGGTAACCACACCCCTGCTTTTTCATCAATTATACTCTGAACAGGGGCTTTACAAAATGGATTTTGTGCTGTGTTCAATAAGACGTAAAATATCAATTAAGATCACAAACAAGTGAGAAGTTGGGTTTTAGATTTCTAAACATTTTGCACCTCTCTGCTGGTCATTAAGAAGGACACAATTTTTGAGGTCCTTTTGCAATAGCTTCCCCTTTCAGAAGCAATAATTAATATTTATCCATTCTATGAAGCACATGTCTGCTGATGAGTGGGTGTTTGCAGAAACGCAACAAAGCAAACCTGGAGGCAGTCGTGCCAAAGCAATGAGCGCACAAAGATTGGAAACGTTAGGTTCGAGCCTCCCACTTAAGATGTGCGTTGCATTCAGAAAAAAAAACTTGTTATCTGATGTTATGTTAAACTTCAAATTCATCCCACCAGCTTTGGAGCAGGTCACATAATTACACTGTGAAATGTTTATTCCTAGTTGGGTAAAGATCACTGTCTTCCCAAATGGCAATCCCAGGGAGGGGTATCCTTTAGCAACCGCTTTTGCCTGCATGTACGCCAACATTGCAGCAATCAGTATAAATTAATAATAAGTGAATCAAAGTGCTTAATTTAATGGAGGCTATGAAAGATTAATACCTGACATTATCCAAGCTGCTGTGCTGTAAGAGGAACCACCCATGCCTGAGGTAAACCAATCACATTTCTATGAATATGACATTAGACACATTGATGTGATGTGTTCCATCAATGTCAGCCAGTCTTCACTACAGCAAGTCTGGATAGAAAGTCCACTGAGTGTGACTGGTCTATTTCTGTCTCTGTTGCCTCCCTCCCTCTCTTGGTCTAGAGGCGAAGGATCAGTTCAGGGTGGAGGAGAGCTGGTGTTTGGCCTGAGGGGGCCTTGGACACAGATTCTGTCATTGTTCCACAGCTGCCTCTCTGCCCCTCCCCTCCCTAGCCCTCTCCACTCGGTGGCCATCCTCACCTTAAGGGCGTCCCCTGCTACCCCGCCTCCCTAATGAAGAGTGACATGCGTCCAGAGGATCTGATCTAGTCTGAAACTGGGCCCTTGCCTCCTCTGTTTTGTCTCCTATTATTGACTGCGGTGGCTCATGCTGAGCTACGGTGATGAGAGAGCCATATACCCAAGAGGCATCGCTCCCAATTCGGAGGGGAGCTCAAAGGGCAGATGCAATTGTATGGAATCGTGAGGGCCTAATTGTCTTTATTCATGAGCTGTGTGATTGATATTAGGGGGAAATGAGACACTCTAATTGTCCTCTTATATGAGGAATTTCTTAAAGGCCCACACTTTGGATTATGTGTGTGTGTGTGTTTGTGTGTGTGCGTACGTGTGTGTGTGTGTCTGTGTGTTTGAATGTGTGGGTGGGTGGGTGCTATGCGTGGGTGTGTGTACACACTACTGGGTGAGATATCAAACTGACAACTCCTGAAGGGCATCTATGCAGTGGTCTCCCCAACATATCACTTGAAATGAGTCAGGTCGCCTTGTTGTCCTTTCTGACAGTTTCTTGCCTTTTGTGACATTCAGTGAATCCAGACAAACATTGCTGGGAAAAAACATGCACATAACCTCATAACAGAAATGCAACTTGTCTCGTTCTTGTTATGCTCAGTGGCTACTCAGTTAACACTGTAATCATTTACACACTGTGGTGAGCGCTCCAATGTCCTATTTAAGCAGCTTTAGAATCACTTAAAGCACTTCTTTGTTTACTTCCTGGCAGCAGTTTGTACATCGATAAGTCAAAACAATATCACTGAGAGATATTATGAATAGCACCGATCAGCTTGTTAGAAAGTAATGCACTGCTGGAAAAGCTCAGGACCTGATATTCATGTGAGTGCTGCTTTCATCTGCCTAAACACTGTTGTAGGCTATGTTCTCCCCACCAGTAGCAAAGGCAGTTTTCTGTTGACAAGTACAGCCTAAAACTATTTTGTAATAAATGGGTCCTTAACAAATGTACCACGTAACCAGTCTCAGTCCCAGCTTGTCATACGCTAACACTCGGTCAGGAACCTTTGATCTACACTGTGACAGTGGGTCCCTCTTCAGTGTCATTTTTCAACAGTCCACTAGACTTCAAAAGTCCTATAGTGTCTCAAACAGATACACTGGGGTGAAAGTGATAGTGTTGTCGCTGTAGCTGGGCATATAACCATGGTAACCAAAGAAGCCAAAATGTGGAATAGAATAGTATTTATGTAGAGTTGTTCTAGGCTTCTACGCTGTTGCATTCACTTTATGGCCTTTATGGCATTTAAGCACTAATCACACACATTAAAGGATGCATCAAGGGCCATTTGGGATGAACGTCTTTGACAAATCCTTTGACATGTGAACGTTCCATGTGGCCACTGAACCACCGACCATCCAGTTCATAGTCACACCCATCCATTGTAACCATGGACATGTCATGACATGGTTAGAGGGTCTATTATAACTCAAATGATCACTTTCCTCTTTAATCTGAAAATGTCTTGTTGGCTAGACCCAATTTAATGCACAAATCTAACAAAGTAGTGCACAAAAGGGTAAAGTTAAAAAGACATAAAGCGCCTTTAGCAGCTTGTCACTGGAATAGTACCTTCAAAGGATCTTTCACTGTACCCTTGTATCCACTTGTGGTTTGTATTCTACAGAGATCATTCCAAGATCATGAAACTGTGTAACTTTAATATAAAAGAATTAAAATTGAATTCAATTTTATTTATATAGCAACAGTCACCTCCAGATGCTATATATTGTAAGGTGAAGACCCTACAATAATACAAAGAAAACTCCATCAATCAAACAACCCCCTCTGAGGAAGCACTTGGTGACAGTGGGAAGGAAAAACTCCCTTTAAACAGGAAGAAACCTCAGAAACCACTGATCCAGGGTCAGGGAAGGGCAGCCATCTACTGGTTGGGGTGATGGAAGGAAGACAAGATAAGACACACTGTGGAAGAGGTGCATAACGCCTTGAGGCGACTGTTGTTGTGATTTGGCGCTATATAAATAAAATTGAATTGAATTAATTGGATATCAGGGTAACATTAATTTATTGTTGTTATTCATTCATTTATTAGAAAATTGATTAGCATTAATATAAACATTTTTCTAGTCTTATTGACCACTCAAAAGGTTTATGTATCTCACATCAGCAGCTGCAGCCAATTCAGAATCCCATGTTAACCTAAAATGGACTATGGGAGGAAACCGGAGCACCCAAAAGCAAAGCCATGACGCCCAGGGATGACAAACTCAGAAACTTGTCAGAATTTAATAAAAAATAAAGCCCTAAAATCTAACAGCACCACAGAAATCTAAAAGCATTGGTGCAAATATGAACCTTGTGGCTGCTTATAATTTCCAGCTTTTGCATAAAGACAAATGAACCTCATGTAGACTGCCCATGATTGTATAGGAAAATCAGAAATATAATAAATAATGAAATGAAAATAATATGGTATGTAAGTCTATCCATCTATCTACCAAGCTGACCTATCTACATACTGCACCTATCTTTTCCATCCCTCCATAGCAGAATCTAAATCCATGAGGGAAAACACCTTGACGGACTCAGGTGAGCGTAAATTATCGTGTTCACGTGTGTTATATTGTGGGCCAACATGCATGCATACGCCCACCCACAAATAGAGATGAAAATAGGGTGTGAGTGTTTATGCACGTATGCATGAGTAGGGTGAGCACAAGTGTGTATGTGTGTGTGTGCGCGCGTGTGTGTGTGTGTGCACCCACCAGTGTAATGTGATAAGCTCCAGCAAAGCACATACCTGATGCCATTAAATGCAATTTCCCCTGTGTGTCAGCCGAGCCATTTGTCAGCTGCTAACACTGCACGCTTTATTAAAAACCTCATCCGCTTCAATTAACTGCGCTCGCAAAGCAGTTTAACTCCACTCTAATCCTGTCAAGATGTTTAAACAGGCCTTACGTACAGTAGGTACATCATTTCAAAAGATGTCAGTGAGGTTTTCTGGATGTTTTTCGTGCCCCTTCACTTGTTACCTAAAGTTGGGGCTCAGCTCAGCCGGGGTGCTGATTTTTTTCTCTTTTAATTTCTTATTGTGAAGCATCTCTCCCCAACAGTGACATAAGCTTATGTAGGCCTTCATCCTGCTGCTGACAAGTACATTCTGTATGCTATGTTACATACGCTCTACTTATATGCCAAGTTTTAAAGCTGTTTTTGGGTAAAGAAACAGGAAAATTAAGCCTGTAACTGTAAAATCAAGCTGTAATTTTTGTGTAATAGCTGGCAGCTGTGGCCCGCTATGGCTTGTCTCTTTGCTTAAGTCAGTTGTGACAGAAAGCATGGTTGTGACCAAAGTATTTGGGAACTGCAAGAAAAAAAAAGTATATTTTTTTATATTTACAATAGGATTCAAGTTAAAATTATAATCACAATCTGTGCCCACTTTGCTGTGATTTGCAAGTTTGTGCTTGGCATTCATTCCTCATCTGCCACTATCAATGTAAATAGCAGACACTCTTTCAAAAGCACTCAGGATCTGTTAGCATCTATAACTGTCTCTTCAGATAGAGTCGTCATTCAGATCTGGTTTTCCCCCTTTGAGCCACTTACTGCTAATTTTCTTCAACAAAAAGTTGGTCTGGATTTGCAGCACATTTATAGTTTTATACGTGAGAGTTTCAGAGTTTGCGACTTTGTAAGAACTATGGAGTAAACATGGAAGTACACACAAAAAAAGATGACTGTTCCAAATTTCTTTTAGCTTCTTTAGCTTCTGTAAATATTTGCCAAACTGCAGAAGGATTCTTTAACTTAGAGATAGATCATAATTGTGGCAAATAAATAATGGCTAAAATGAGATTTCAACTTTGGTTTTATTCAGTCACCTCAAGGCACTTTACATTGTAAGGTGACATCTGTGTCATGTTTAAAAGAGAGGTTGGACTTAATTGCGAGAACGATCGCACTAACAGAAGTTTAAACGGTTTATTGAACACTGGGTGAATGGACTCGGGGAACTGATTAGTAGCAGAAAGTAGGGGCAAGATTTTTCCAGGTCAAAGTTGAAAGGTAAATGTTATCAGAAATTGAGTCATGAAGTTACCTTACTTAGGAAGTCTTTGGTCGGCAGATGGAATTCCAGTGGAGTAAAGTGGCAGAAAGTACAGGCAGTTGAAGAAGCCTGCTTGGAGTTCCTTGTGAAAACGGGTAAGTCAGAACAACTGATGGGCACAGTTTCAGAGAACGAGGAGCTGAGGAACAGGTGGAGACAAGAAGTTAAGGAATGCAGAGAACAGGTACCACAGGTTTTCACGAGGAGGCATATACCACCAAAGGTGGGGAAACAATCTGGTGAAATTCAGCCGGCCACTAAATACTCCGTGTAACAAGCACATACAGCGCAGATGTGAAGGCCATCAGCAGGAGCTTTGCCCAGAAGTAGACCAAGAGACTGTTCCAATCCACTATGTCACATGCGCAGAAAAAGAGTAAGGAAAAACAAATGAGAAAGGAAACTTTCCTTGGTGATCTTATTCAATGTTCTTGAATAGATGAACATAGTTAGGGTTAAGGTTAAGGTTAGGGATTAATATTACTTCCCAAATAATCAACCAGAGCTGAGCTGTGCTCTCTGATAACTAGCCAAGCTAGCATACCTGGTATTGTTTTCAACTTTGTTATTTTCTCACGTACATTTGAGCAGGTTATTTCCTCAAAGAAATGACCTGCAGGGATAGTACTGAAAAATAAAACCCACAAATATATTTTTTCAAATAAATAGAGAATGCCTCGTTGCAAAAAGTAACTTTGCATTATTCACAGATTTCTAACGTGAAGGTTGGTGCTCTAGACAATCTTAAGATAATAAAATTGTTTTCTAATGAAAGGACTTCCAGACTAACCTGTAAATGTGTCCCACCAAACCTGAAATGAACCCTGTGACCCATAATAATGCTGCAGAAATCAGTACTCATTGGTTGAAGGGTTAATATGTTGATGGTTTTGCAGTTTGTGTGAACCCATCAAAATGTGGTCCCTAGTTTGCTGCCAGCAGTGAAAAAAAAAACACTCTTAAGTGGACCGATTGCATAGACAAAGCTTCCTATTGTTTCTACCATAATCCTCATCATGAGGGATTTTCAAAGCGTTCCAAGTGTTCAGTGCAAAAACAGTAAATAGACATAAGAGAGTGGAGAAGATGTAGAAACGGAAGTTTTTGTATTCGTCTTTAAAAATCCAAGAAACATGGTGTCCAGACATACTTACTCTGGATACCATTACCACATCCAAAATGTTCCAGTTCCAGAGATTTCCTGTTAAAAGGGAGTTTTTCCTTCCCACTGTCACCAAGTGCTTGCTCAATGGGGGTCGTCTAATTCTTGGGGTTTTGTTTGTATTATTGTAGGGTCTTTACCTTACAACATAAATCTCTTTGAGACAATTGTTGTCATTTTTCTCTACGTAAATAAGAATGAATTTGAGTGAATTGTTTATATATTTTGCAACTAATGAAGGAAACAAAGTGCCAGAGTGTAGGTGGGTGAGGATCAGATGGCTTGTGGAAGTAGGAAGTAGCGGGCTATGACTGGAAGGTGAGGAAATGTCAAACTCTGAAGTCAGACACCCAGTAAAACTGCAGCGGGGATCTGGAAAAGGACACACCAAACTTCAAAACCTTTAAAAATGTTGACTTTAACTTGCTCCTCGTCTTAACCCTAAAGTCAAGTCCTTTTTTCACTTTAGGCCCTTGAAGGGAACAAAATGAAAATCCCATTGCAAGAAAGTACCTAGTCTAAAGGGCTAAAACTGCTTCCCCCAAGGATACCACACATGCTCTTCTGCTTTCTTCCACTCTCTTCAGCGCACACAAACACACATGCTCACACACGGTCATGCCAGCAGGGAGGTGATGGTTAGCATGGTGCTGTCACCAGGGGATCCTGGGTGGGGTTTGCAGGAGAGGGAGAGGTGTAAATTGGGTGAATGCTGGGTGCAAAGCATTCTGAGTGAAGACTTGGTACTCTTCCTCTTGATGCTTTGTCACTCACACACCCCATGAGATACAGGTGGTGGGTAAGGTGAAGAGAAAGGGGAGAAGGAGGAGGGGCAGCTTGGCTCAGCTGTCTGTTCTGTATTATGTTTGTATCAGGACTGTGAGCTCTACTGTGCCTTTCACGGCTGCTCTTTCTTTAACCTGTTTACGGACTTTCTTTGCTGTCCAACACACTATGAAACACTTGATTGGATTTCGAACACAGAAAAACAAGGTGTGAGCCAGACAGAGGGAATTGAACGCAGTGGAAAAAGATGGGATTGTGATGGCGTTGACCACAAGCAAACAGGTTTATCCCGTAATTTCATATCTATCCACTTGACGTTGATGAAATTTGAAAGTGTAATCAGCGAAACGAAAGCTAAAGGCGAGCAGGTGTGACTTGCCTTTGATCATAACGGAGACCAATTGCAATTAGGCCCAAAATGGCTTGACGGCAGTATCAGGGGGCTGTTTGCAGATTATGTATTTTTAATCACAGTTGTTAGCATCTGTGATGGATGCCCATTTTGCTCTCACCAGTTTGTGATGGCATACATCATGTTAGTTACCTATTATCAACGCGTGTAATCTGTCCATTAACTGCATGAAGAGGTGTACATTCTGAGCACTACTCAAAAACCATCAATGACTTCCACATAGACCTCCACTTGCATTTAATAGGAGAAACAGATTCCATTTGTAACAAACCAGTAGAATCTCAGCTAATGAGAAAATAGTTCCTATGATTGAATATTAAGGTACAAAACAGAAATGTTTTTAAAGTTGCATTAAAACATTTTTGCCACTTGAAATAAAAACTGCACACTCAGTCTTGACTTTCATATCTTTCATATTCGAGTCCTGAAACATTAGCTTCTTTCGATCTCAAAGTTACCTTTTAGCTTTAAGACCAGCTTCAGACATTTTCAAATAGCATTTGCTCTTTGGCCACTTTATTTATACTTGTTCAATTTCTTGTTAATGCAAATATCTAATAAGTCACAAGTAATAAGTAGTAAGCCATGATTAAGATGACCAGCTGAAGTCTAAACCAAGCATCAGAAGAAAAAGGCTTTATGTGACTTTTTACATTTGGTTGTTTGTAAAGGATTGGTTGGCCTTAGTATTTCAGAAACTTTAGATCGACTGGGATTTTCCTGCAGAAGCATATTTAAGGTTTACAAAGATTGACCTGAACAAGAGAAAATGTCCAGCAAGCAGAGGTTGTCCAAAAAGCCTCATCGATACCAGAGGTCAGAGGAGAACGGCCAGACTGCTTTAAAGCGAAGGTAACAATAGGAATTCCAAAAAATCAATAGATACAATCAAGGTGTGTAGAAGAGCAACAAACCTTAAAGCAGATGGGCTGCTGTTTGAGACAGTTTCTGGGTGGTGGGTAAGTTTTACCAGATATTTGGGAAAGTACAGCTGAAGTGGTGAGGGAAACTGCAAAGAGGGTATTTGGTGTATTCCCTGGACAGAGGAAAGAGGACGAGGAGACTTGGTGATGGAATGAGGAAGTACGGGAAAATATTCAAAGAAAAAGGGACACTAAGGGAGGAGGAAAGGACTTGTAATGATTTGGTAGGCAGAGAGACACTGAGCTGGAAAGGATGTGCAGCAAAGAAAGAGATGCTGAGTATGCTGAGAAGGTGGAAAGAGTACTTTGATATGTTGATGAATTAATTAAATGACAAAAAGAGGGTGATAGGAGTCCTAATGAATATATAAAGAGTGTAATCAAAGAACAAAGATGTGCATAGTTGTAGTAACTACAGAGAGATAAAGTTGATGAGCAATACCATAAAGCAATGGGAAAGAGTTGTCGAATCTAGGTCAAGAACAAAGGCAACAATAAGTGAGCAGTAAGATGGCTTAATGCCAAGAAAGAGCACTACAGATACAATGATTGATTTAAGAGTGTTAATGGAGACGTATAGAGAAGCTCAGGAGGAATTTCACTGAGTCCGAGTGTCAGAGAGTCATGTAAGGGTGGTGCAGGACATGCAAAAGAGGACAGAGACAGTGATGAGGTGTGCGGTAGGAGTGACAGATTGTTCAAAGTGAGGGTGGGATTACATTAGGGATCAACTCTGAGCCCCTTCTTGCAGTAGTGATGGACAGGTTAACAGATGAGGTCAAAGCAGGAGTCTCCCTGGACCCTGTTGTTTTCAGAAGACATTATGATCTGTACCAAAGAGATCTGTGGAAGAGAGCATGGAGAGGTGGCGGTATGCACCGGAAATGAAAGGTTCTGGAAACATGAAAAAATGGTGGAGTGAGGTGAGACGACTGTCAGGGGCTATTTGTGACAGAAGGCTAGCAGCAAAAGTGAAAGAGAGGATTTAGAAGATGGCAGTGAAATCTGGTATGATGTAGGGTGATGCTGGGGAATGCTGCCCCTAACAACAAAGACTGGAGGCAGAGCTGGAGGTTGCAGAACCGAAGATGCCAACCTTTTCACTGGGAGTGATGACGCCAGATTAGAAAAGAACACATCAGAGCGACAGTTCAGTTTCATGTTTTGAGACAAAGTTTGAGACGGTTTGGACATGGACACGTGCAGAATATGTGTTGAATATAGAGCTGCCAGGCAGGAGGAAAAGAGGAAAACCACAGAGAAGATTCATGGATGTAGTGAAGGAGGACATGCAGAGGTTGGCATTGACTGAGGAGGATGGTAGGGATAGCTGTGGCAACCCCTAAAGGGAACAGCCATAATAAGAAGAAGAAGAATGAAGCATAAATATTCCATATTTACAAAGACCAAAGGCTGTATTTGTCAGGTGTGTGTGTTTGTGTGTGTGGCCCCTAACTCGACCATGTGCTAACCCCACACAGCTGCAGAGTCCCCTTGAGGGTTTGTCGCACAGGCAACAGAGGAAGGGCGGAGAAGGTGGGGTGGGGGGGGAGGTGGTGTGTGTGTGTGTGTCTGTGTGTGGGGTGGACTGAGCACTCATTTCCATGCTGCACTGTTCTGGCAAAGACATTGTACACCGCTGTGATTGTGCGTCTCTAGTGCTATTGCTCAATCTTTTTAGGCTTGTCAGTTAGTGTTTTCATCAGATAATTCTCCAGGCGCCGAGGTTGGAAAGCTCGATGTGTACTTCAGTGCGGCAAATGTGTTTCTTTGTGTGTGGTATTGCATGTATACAGGAGATGGAAGAAGACACAAGGGGACTCTTTAGAGGGAATTAACGAGAGCATAATCTGATTGTTTTCTTTACGCTAAACATCAAACGGAGTTGTAGAGAATACAAATGAATTTAGCCTCTGCTCAGTTACCTAAGCTAAATTTTTATTCGGCTATATTATCATAGCCCTTGTCAGTCTTGTAAAACTACAAGTGTTTTATGCACACTTGTAGCAGGCATACGACAGCTCATAGTCCAGCCTGAAAACAGTAATGGAGAAACCAAGGAGTCTCAGGTTCCTCAAATATCCCTGTCAATCACACACCGTTTCCTCTGAGTGCGTTTTCTATCTGTCAAGGGTCATAGAGAGTGAGGATGAGCCCGTCCCTCCCTCCCTACTGCTGCTTCTCCATCTCCATCTCCTCCACCTCCATCCCTCCCTCCTCTCCTTCTCCTTAGAGGTGTATCTCTACCTTGTGCATCACGTCTGGGCATGACCTGTTGCTAGGTAACTCTGGGTCACAGCTGCACGCTATGGCAGACCCTTTTTTTTATTTATCAGTGAGTTATGTGGGAGACGGGGGCTGTAATTTATTAGTTTGATATTGGCCAGGCTGCGCAAGTTTGGGATTGTAAAAAGAAGAGACGGCCTATAGCTCATCAAAATGCTCATTCTGATCCTGGGCCTCCGTTCGCTGAAGAGATTCACAACAGAGGGGATCACAACATTATAAATTCATCTGCTTTTTACTAAGAAAATCAAGCATCTCCAACAACAAAGCCAATAGTAATGCACTTTCCATGCTGGTAATTGAACAGATGTGGTCAGAGCTTAGAGGACCGAGGAAAAGGAATTCATCTCAGTACAGTATGTGACTGATTCATGTCCAAGGATGAAGTGGGTGCAGACAAATAGCGTTTCCAGCTTTGTAGTACCTGCAGGATAAATTTATGCAGAGCTTGCATCAGACTGATTAAGTTGACACATTTCTGTAAACCAATGATTTTCATCGAAATAAAAACTAAAAGACGATAAATGTCTGATCTGATTTCACATTCACAGTTTGGTTTAAATGTATTTTGGTTTGATATTTAGGGAACTATGCTTCTTTGCTTTTGGTAAGGTTGCCACGGCTCTCATATGGTGAACGCAAAGCTGGAGCAGCAGCTGGTTAGCTTCGCTTAGCATAAGAACTGGAAACAGATGGCTTATGTAGTGTAATAAAAGGTTATCAGCCATAAAGAAGATATAAAGGTTATATATCATCTATGGCAGTAACTGGAAATATTACTAATACTATAGATCAAACACAATATAAAGTTTTCATTGACCTAAAAAAAGCTTTTGAGACAATTAATCATGAGATGCTTGAACACTGGCGCACTATGACATTAGTGGAGTGGTGTTGGAATGGGTCTCGAGTTCTCTGAGAAGCAAACGAAAATTTGTGAAAATATGTTAAAATCAGTCAAAGTGCCTGGACACTGTTTTTGGAGTCCCTCGGGGGTTAGTATTGGGACCAATATTGTTTATCCTGTTCATTAGAGATATGATGTGAAACATCTGATTTATCACAGTTTCATTTATAGATGATACAAAAATCTTTTTGTGATGGAAAAAATTTGCAACAGCTTTTGGAAATTCATGCAAGAAATGGTTTAGTTGAGAACATGTTTGATTGAACCAAGTATGAGGAAAACTAAATTTGGCGGTATTGGTACATACAAAGCTTCACCTGACAATTATGTACGCTTCATAAAAAGAGCAATCAGGAACATAAATCAAGCACATTTTAATATTCTTTTTTGAAAGTAAAAAAGAATATTAAAATGAACAAATTTTGTATAAAGGCATGTATAAATATATATACAGAGGATGTTTGTTGACAGAAGAGGACTGTAACCATGAGGGGAATGTAAAACTTTTAATACT
>VURO01009009.1:11534-23011 GCA_015108175.1 Pelvicachromis taeniatus
AGTGAAAGAGGGGGGGGGGGAAGAAAGGAAGGGGGGGGGGGGGGGGGGGGGGGGGGGCAGCTCAGGTAAAAGCCTGAGTCACGCTGAGTCGACCCCCGCGCATTGCTACCCTCACCAGCTGGTTTCAATTAGATTGACCCAACCAAGGAGGGGAGAGCAGCTCACCAGAATGGTTAGCTATTTCCAGCCAGGAGTTCTTGCTGCTCTGTTTCTGACAGCAGATCAGTTGTTCGAAATTGTGTAAACACAGTGTTTTGTTTGCTATCGAGGGCCAGCATTTGCTAGCTGCCATGCAGAGCCGCACAGTATGCCGTGCAAGATGGAAAACGTTTGAAGGCAAAGCGTGCACCCAGCATACTCTGTGAGATTTCACCGTCAAAGATGCCTTAAGATTATTGCTTTGGAAATACAGCGCACCAACGCCAGCACGGAGACAACTCTGATCCAAGAATCTCCTTCAATGTGATAATAATCCTACAAAGTGAAGCTCATACTCTGCAGCTATTGTCCTGGTGACCACGAGCAATTTTCCCGGGACGCTCCACTCGACTACGTGCTCAAACGACCACAGCGTTTGAGCAAAACAACCCAAGGGAGGAGGATGTATACGGGCAATTCAAGCAGGGAGGAAGCTTGAGTTTTCTGATTGTTTGTAAGGTGGTTCAGAAGCAATCAATCTGCCCAGTAACACCCGATAAGAGGCACCTGCCAGTTAAGTAAAGCCTTAAAGGTTAAACAAAAATATCTTTGGAAACCCTTTAGTCTTATTGTCAACTTGCTCATAAAATAATAAAAATAATCTCTGTGAATAATTGTGAATAGGTATCGCTAAAAATTATAAAATTCTACTTTTTAGGTGAACTAACCCTTTAAACATTCAGTCGTAGGCTTTTCTTTCTGTTCCTCAGTTGAAGCCATTAAAAAAAAAAATACTGTACACATTTCTTTCAAATTAAGGCTGATATATTGATTTATGATGTGGTTTTAAACAATGTCTGGCTGCACAGCGTGAGTCCGTAATGACCTCAATAGCACTCCATAACATTCGCACTACACAATTCTAAGAGGAGTAAAAGAAAGGATTAGAAAACAAGAAGAAACAAAACATTCAAATCAGCTATAAGATGGGGAAAAACCCATTAGATCACATTAGATAGGTCAGCGGATTTTCAAAGTCCAACAAACGTCCAAAAAGCTGTCAAATGAAGAGCACGAACAGAATTACGACTAACACCCCATCGCATGATTCTCAAAATCTAACAACTTACACAGAAATTGAGTGCCGGAAAAGTCATGCAGGGACATTTTGAGAGCTGAAATATTTCAATTCCAAAATTGAAAACAGCTGCAAATCAACCGCAGCCTGGCTTATTTTTTGAGTTAAGACCTGCACAGCAGACCGAGCACGAAAAAGCTTGCAAAGATTTTGCAAGCTCGAAAAGTAATATTATCACAACAACACAACTACAAAACATAAAAAAAAAATAAGTTCTGCTTAGACTCTAAATCACGGTATGGTTAACCTCTTAATAAAGTTAAAAGTGTGGCGCACGCAGAGCATGAGCTACAGCAACTCTCTTGATGGAAAACTCGTAAAATAAGATGGGAGATAACAATAACACAAGCTCTTGCGCTCTGGTGCCAGTCTATCTTTTGCTTGTCTCCTTCTCCTGACACTAAAGTCCTACTCCACTCCTCCCTCCGTATCTCCCAGCTCCAACCTTAACTCCCCTTACCCTTCCTCCTTTTACCTCCCTCCATCTCTAGATCCTAAATTATCTGCCCAGGCTGTGGGAGATACCCCTTCCTGCCTGCGGGACGCTCATCTTACCGCAAGCTGGGGAGATGAGGGCTATGCATTTCTGCATGCACAGCAGAAATCCTCTCTCTGTCCTATTTGTTTGATGTCCCTGAAGATATGGGGGATCTGTGAATGAGCCAACAGCACCAAATGTCACTCAGGGGGTGCCGCTGATGGACGTGAGGGAGGGGGAAGTGAGATGAGCAAAAAGAGCAGCAAGTAGCTCTTTCTTTTTCCCCCTGGGACGCAAAGCAGACGGACAGGTCAACCAGGCACCACAGTCAAGTCTGAGCTCTGAAAACAATGGAAATTTGCTGTGTGTATTTCTGCATGTGGAGTGTTTGTTGATGCTAGAGAGCTCGGTAAGTCACGTGGAAGAACAAATCATTCTGTAGCTGGGATCCATTATTACCACTGAGAATATGTGCCAAAATCAACCCACCACTCTCTGCCTCTCTCTCTCGCTCTCTCTCTCTCCATTCGTTTTACAAGTGAAAGAAGTGGAACATTTTTTTTTTTTCAGCTGGAGAGACTTGGGTATATTTTATGGTCCCTTCACAGTCAGAGCAGAGCAGAGAGGAGTGATGAAGAAATCACAGGGATGTAGTCATACTCTCGAAGATTTATATCCTTACGTAGCACTTGCTCAGGCGAAATGTACGAACCAAAATCACAGCTCTACCTGATCGTTCCCACTTCAGCTACTCCCAATCAAACCTTTTGCGGTTGAGTGACTGGAAAGGTTGGAAACTTTAGATCACAGCTTCCCATCGACCTTTCTGATTGCACTTGAAGAAATCCCACCTGCTACAGTACCGAACAGTAAAGGTCTCCCCTTTTGATCACGCCAGATTCTGCAGACCAAAGGAGAAAGGCATTCCCGGTGGAGATTAATACTATTTCAGTCGCACATTTGGTCCGAGCATGTGTGCTTAAGACAGAGGAATGACCCCCTCCCAAATGAGGCATGACAATCAAAGTCACACAACAAGAGAAATGAATCTCTGAAGTGAAAATAAACGCAATGATGCAAAACTCTGCAGAGCATGCACAGCTCTGGCCGCATTCATTTATTATTCTAACCGAAGGTCCTGCGTTGACTTTTCATGAGGCAGAACGGGGAAAAAATTATTTTGGTTTTTGTTTTTTAAGTTGCAGACAGTCAACTGCAAAGTTAAAGATTTTTTTTCTTTTAATACACACGTACATTCCTTTCACGAACATAATTCAGCGGTTATTCTATTTTTTTTTTTTTTTAAAGCAAGGCTATGTAAATAATTTTTGTTTTAACCTGTTTAGAGTAGAGCAGGGCAGGGTTACCACACCAGCACAATTCAGTTTCCCGCAGAAGACAATACAATGAGTGTTAGAAAGTTCAGACAATGCCAGTGAAATCTTAAAAGTAATGTTGTTTACTTGTATGTCAGGTTACTTTCACTGGATTCGACATGTGTCCAAAGAGGCATTACAAATTCCCCAACACCAAAAGACTAAGTTGAACTGCAGGTCAGACTCATAATAAGACTCTCCCTCCTGACTTCTTGATTGAACATTAGTTTAATTACTTGCTGTTGGACAATATTTAACATTTAAGAACTTTTGTAAACTAGGAAACGTGCTTTATATTCTAAGGAAAAGCTCAAAATATTAGAGACAAAACCCCCAACAATCAGACAATCCCCTTTGTGACAGCACTTGGCATGGTAGGAAAGAAGAACTCCCTTTTAACGGGAAGTGACGTCCATCAGAACCCTGTTCAGGGAGTGGCAGCCATCGGCTTTTAATGGTTGGAGGGTGAGGGGAAGGAGAAATGAAAAAGATGAGTGTAGAGAGACAAGGCCAAAAAACTACTAATGTAAAAAAAACAACAACAAAACATTATAACATGCAGTATTGGCATACATACAAATCGTGAGTGAAAAGAGTAAAGTGGAGAAGAAATGCATCATGGGAAGTCCCTGAGGAGCCTGAGCCCACAGCTGCCTTACTAATGGGTGGTTCAGAGTTCACCATGTGTTAATCGATCTCCGGTCACAGCAGATGGCCCCGCCCCTCCCTGAGCCTGGTTCTGCCGGAGGTTTCTTCCTGTTAAAAGGGAGTTTTTCCTTCCCACTGTCGCCAAAGTGCTTGCTCATAGGGGGGGTCATATGATTGTTGGGTTTTTCACTGTATATATTATTGTAGGGTCTACCTTACAATGTAAAGCGCCTTGAGGCGACTGTTGTTGTGATTTGGCGATATATAAATAAAACTGAATTGAATTGAATTCAGAGTTACCTGACCCAGCTCTAACTCTAACTATTCAACGATATCATAAAGGAAAGTTTCAAGCCTAACTGCTACACAAGACATGGAGATCCATTTATGATTATACCATGAATAAAGAATTTGTCTCCTTATTCATTTTAGCAGGTGAAAACTGAAAGTGAGTTGTGGGATTTACCAGCTTCTGTTACTTGTGCCAAAAAAAAAGGGTTACTTTAGCCTTTTCATTACTAATGCGAAGGTTGGCTTAACTTTATAGAACATGGCACAGCAGAACAATACGATCCAGGTCTTGACCTTTCAGGCCCGAGTTTCATAAGTGTGTGTTATGAGCCGCTCGAGTCGAAGCTTTGCGCTGAGAAAAAAGTCATATGTTGAGAAATGTGAGGAGGCCTGGTGTAGCAACTACTCTAACATATAAGAGCTCTTCCGAAAAAACATATAGCATAGTATTTGTGATCTTCATCACTAATGCAAGCATCTGTAAGTACTTAACACAAACAAAATTTCAGCAAAGCACAAAATAAACAGCAAACACAAACAGACACTTCAACACAATAAAAGGCGGACATAAGTTTGAGTTTGAATCGGCAGAAACGAACTCTCAATGATCTTATTTGACAGTAACATAATCATACTAATTAAAATGAAACTATTATTTTGACTTCTGCTACCATTTCATATTTCTGCACATGAGTCTGTGTGAGCGTGTGGTCGGTGTGTCTGTGTGCGTTTCTGGCAGCGTTTGCTCGCAGGCATCTACGCATGAGTGAATGTTTATTCAGCTTTTATGGCGATGGCGTCTCGTAAAACGAATAGACGCTCTGAGACAACCGGCACTCCCCAACACCGGTTCACTCGCAGGTTCACCCAAAACCCGGAGAGACCACCTACCAGGACAGCTGAGCAGATGCGTCACCTCTTCGGTGACCATTTTAAATCGCTTGTCCGGCCAGATTAAGGGGGTGAATTACAACCCGGGTAATGGTCAGACTAGTGTGTTACCACCCTTTCCCAAGCACATGTGCGCAAGCAAAATATTGCAATTAAACCATGAATTACAATACACAAGGATGCAGTTTGTTCTGCATCATTCCTCATCCAGATCTTGTAAAATGTGCCTTCTGAGAAACATGAAATTTTCATACTAAACTTGCGTATGCCTCAAATCTAATCAAAGTATTTTTTTGTGTGTTATTTTCTCTTATTCAGGAAGTTTAAATGCACAGCTGGAGTTATCGGTAATATTATTCCCTCTTTTCTGTGGAAACCGTAGTCATCAATATTTCAGCCTTTATTACTCTCGCAAAACGACACAAACGCACAAAGAAGAACTAGCGTGCATATCGCATCATCGTGTACATGACCTTGTTGTCCTGCCTCGCTGACCTGGATGACTTTACAGGTTTTATATTTCAGGGAGGCTTTTTTTGTCTTCTCCACAACCTCAACACTGCCTCTGATCACATTTCCCGCAGAATTCACATTGAGAAAGCGAAAGGACTTTGACATTTTGCTACCATTGAGATTTATGAATCTGACAGTGAGACTACAAGCAGTTTCTCAGAGACACAAAACAGGCACGCAGTTACAAATGAGATGTAAAGACATGAAGATATACAGCTTTAACGAGGAGGGGAGGATGAAGCTACAGTAATGGAGCTCAAACTATCCATAACAATGGATCAACACTAATTTGAGCCTAGTATCTGACTGCATTCCCCAACTATGATGTCCAAAACCTGCGAGCAGACGGATCCCTCTTTCTTGAACCTGCTTGCAACATGATCCTGGACCACAACTGTGCCTCTTACTTCCCATGTCCTTGCAAGGGTGCCTGTGTCTGGCACTTCGAACACCCTCCTAGTAACGCTTCCCGTCACCCCACCTCTTCCTTTATTCCCACAACTCCCAGTAACACCGTCTGACATGTCCACAACCCTCCCAAAACACTCTTTTCTTTCCTCGGTTTCACGAGTCCAAACAGACTGACTGTACGTCGCTCACTGGTGCAGACAGGGGAGGAAAGCTGGCTGACAGGGGCATCCATACACACTCCTAAATCTGCCAAGGAGAGACGCTGGCACAGACAAAAAAATAATAAAAGCCTCTCGAATCGCGGCCGGGGCAGAGCAACACTTTATCCGCGAAAGCAAAACAAAGGAAGGCCTGTTCAACACTGCGACTGTGTTTACTTTTAAGGGGGAACAATGCCTTTAGGAGGAGCGGGGCAAGGCCTGACGTGGCACTTAAGGGTCTGTCCAAAAAAACAGCACTTCATTTTGATTCACAGTGAGTTAAGAAAACAGTTGTAGCACTACAGTGTATAGGGGCTGATGCGTCTGGATGTGAGGAGGAGGCTGATGAAGGGAGAGTGTGCAGAGAGGATAAGAAACAGAGACCAGTAAGACCTCTCTGGTTTCTTCAACAGCATTCACTCCTTTATGCAAAGGAATGCTCCAACCAAATATGCAACTTACAAAAAAGAATAAGAAAAGATTTTGAAAGGTGGCAATGAAAAGTCTGCAAAAAGTGCCAACACAAATGGAAGCTGTGTGACATGTCTAACTTATTTTACAAAGTAAGTGCAATGACAGACAGTGGAGACTACAGTTTCATTTCTCCTCTCAAACCAGCAAACTGTTCAGTCAATTAGCATTTATCAATCAAAGGCTATTTTATTTTTTTTCGCAGATTTTCCATTTAAGACCTGAAGTGGAGGATGAATGTTTTCTGTTAACTCTGAGTAATGCTGAAATATGATTTTAATATACAAGACACAGTTTCTGGGTCATTTTGATTGATGCTTTTGCCATCGTAAAGACCAAATAACAGATAAAGAATGAATGAACAATAGTCTGCTGCAGCCCCACTGTCACATGGCAGGTAACATTTACATGTAATGATCGTTTTACCTTTGGCGGCTAACATATAAACCCCAATCGCAGGTGTTTTGTCTTGAGCAGCTTATAAACACCTCCTGTCATGTTACCGATGGGCCAAAGTGGAAGCAACATATTTCTCAGCCTGTAAACACGGACATTCCAGGATGTGATGAATCAAAACTTTGACTGAAATGAAAAACATCCTTCGAAACACTGAATGAATTCATTAACAATAGATAAAGCTGCCGCCAAGACGTGTTTTCCCCGGCATATTTACCCAAACTCGGAAATAGGAGAAAGAAACTCGGAGATCTTTGGGTAATGAAGTCATAGGAAGCTGCAAAATTACAACAGCAAAAATACGGTTAACAAACTTTAAGCAGAATCGCTGTTTAGTTAAATGAAGACCTCACTGGATATTACACACGACCCAGATGTTTGCCAGAAGGCATCAACCAACAATTACTGACAAGCATCCCGAGCTGTTTGAGATTGCAGCCACTGATAGAGCATGTCCAACCAGATTCTCTATGTTTAAATGTTTCCAAAACATCACACGTGGTGCGCACAGTGCAGGGGAAAATGCCAGCTTTCCCTCATGCATCCAATCAATGGAGAAAATGGGAAATGGAGAATGTGAAAGGGTCATAACCTCTTTGGATGGAAATACTCCCCAAGTTGCTACCGGGTATCTGGTGTATAAACACAGCACTGGAAAAACATTAGTCTAAGTCAGAAGGTTTACACTATTGTACCACACTGTGCATTGAGGTCCCATTGTCTGAACAGAACCTGTTCATTTGTGCTGTTAAAAAAAAAATTTAAAAAAAATGTGGCCATAAAACCGACCGCTTATTGCCTCGCAGCACAAAAACCAGCCCATGTATGCGAAAGTGGACGGTCATTTGAATTCCACTACGTTATTAGATCTCACGCTTCTCAAACGGGAGAGACGGACTACTCGGCCAGGTGGTATGGT
The DNA here is from genome assembly GCA_015108175.1 of Pelvicachromis taeniatus. Lineage (NCBI taxonomy): Eukaryota > Metazoa > Chordata > Actinopteri > Cichliformes > Cichlidae > Pelvicachromis > Pelvicachromis taeniatus. The sequence continues at coordinate 19,465 of VURO01009009.1, forward strand.
AAAGTCATCTCTCCGAGGGGTGAGAAAGTTCAAACTTAGCATGAAACCAATCTAGAGTTTAAAGTTTGGGAATGAAGCAGTGAAGCACTATATTCTCTCATTAGCCCGACAGCAGAAAAGCAGGAAAGTAGATTGCCATCTTTGCTGCAGGCAAAGTGAGAGAACATTTGATATTCCCATTTGGCCTGGGCAAACTTTTAAGTTAACTCTGCTAACACGATTTTGCCAAGTAATCCTTGATTTCAATAATAGGCGAGTTTGTCTCCAAATAACAGATTGCTATATTGGATTTCAGTTTCAATATGTGTCTTGGTTGAAAAGGCATCAGTCTTGAACGGCTAATCTTAAACTCCTAAATCATTTTGCATCAGGCATTCTTAGAAATGCACTAACGCGAAACACATTTTTAAAAAATATATGAGGTATGTGTGTCATCGAGTCTGTAACAACATGGTATTTCAAGCCCTGGCTAAAATTTCAGAAACATATATGGAATCACAGTTGCTTTTAATTTGACTAGCGGCTAGGTATTAGTCACCCAAACTGGCCTTAGGGTTTCCACATGACACTTGAGAGAATTAACTCCGTCTTCTTCAGAGAAAACCTAAAAACGGTACATCACATAATGCAAAGAAACTCAGTGGGCAGCTTAAGTTTCATTCTCTCTGCCCTGATCCTTTTACAAAGTCTTAAGAGGTCACCTAGTTTTAATGGTCACTTATTGCCTGTCGAGCAGTTCCCGGTGGTATAAAGGCACCCAAAGACCACCCCAGTGCCAAAACAGCCTTGGGCCCAAAGGCTCAAAGTAATACCAGCACTGATGATGCATACCTGTACTGGAACACAGTATGAATGGCTCTCCTTTTCACTTCTGCTTCAGACAAAAGAAACCATTGTGGGTCTTGAAATTGAGCAGCCTTGAATGAATTATGTCAACTGTGGGGAAATTAAAAAGTGGTCTTTCTTTGATTTGTGCAGTTCATAACCTGCTGATAAGAAATGCAACACTCATTTCCTTTCCTAGACTGCTCAAATATTAGAGGAGCCACACTCAAGATGAATTGTTATGGCGAGAATGCTTTGGAAATGAGAATAATAAAGTTAGCCTCGTTCTTTGGAATGCTTTCTTACTCATGTCCAACAAAATTATGATTTAATATAATGCAGAGCTGTGTGTAATAAATAAATTAATTAATGCACACCCAAATGCAATAGGTGGCTCTGTTTTATGTGTGACTTGGACAGCCACATTCCCGACCTGCTAACTTTGCTCTTATTACGTTTATTTGATCTAAATGTCTCTAACGAGTGCCAGTGGGTGAGGTCATGCCCTTTTCCTGCCAAACACATCAAAAAGACCAATAGTGCAAAATATAAGGTGGTTTTCCAGTATCTGCAGAGAATAGAAAAGTCAGCAGTGTACTTACCTCAGCACGCTGTGTTCTAGGCTGGCTGGTGTCTGTCTCAATGGCGTACACATCCACCAGGTAGAGGTCAGACCCTTGCTCTCGATCCAGCTCTGCAGCTGTCTGCATCACTCCTGTGTGTCGGCCGATGGTGAAAAGGCGACCCACAGCTTTTCCGCCGCTGCGCACCGCCACAATGAAATACTCCACTTTGGTTGCAGAGCCTCTAGGACTCGAGGCATCCAGGGAGATGACGTTGGTGCCCGGTGGCTGGCCCTCTTTGAGGATGGTGATGTATTTGGGCTGGGAGAAAACGGGTCCATCCACTCCTTGAAGGATGATGGTCAGCTCAGTTCTGGAGGTCTTGCGGTCAGTGCCGTGGTCCGTGGCTGACACTGTGAGGGTGTAGATGAGTCGGGATGGAACCAGCTGGGACGCCAGGCGAATATCCCCACTGTACCTGTCCATGATGAAAGTGTCTGAGTCCCCTTCCACAAGCTCATACTCCACCTCCCCATTTGCACCATCGTCCGGGTCAAAGGCCACCACTGTGGTCAAGATGGAGCCGATGACTATGTTAGGCTCAGCCACAAGTGCATTCTGGGACACAAAAGTGGGAACATTATCATTAAGGTCCGTGACCCATATTGTTACATTTTTCAGGGCATATCGACGAAATTCAACTGGAACTGCTTGGTCAGTGGCTTTGATTGTCAACTCAAACAGATTTGAGAACTCTCTGTCAATTTCCTTGCTGGTGTATATAAGCCCAGTGCTCGGGTCAATGCTGAAGTGGTTTCCCCGTGGAATCTGCTGAACAATCGAGTACTGCAGCTGGCCGTTTATGTCTGCATCTGTGTCCTGAGCTGTAATGGTCATAACTGAGACAGAGATAGGAAGATTTTCAGGAATGGATTTGAAAATGTCTCCAGGGGTAAATACGGGAGGGTTGTCATTAAAGTCCCTGACATGAATAACCACAGGAATGGATGAGGAGCGGGGAGGTCTGCCATTGTCCTTTGCGGTGATGTTGAGTTTGTAAAATGACTGTGTTTCAAAATCCAGCTTTTTAACCAAAAAAATGCTGCCAGTGTTAGGGCTGATGCTGAAAGTGCCATGGTTGTTTGTGGCTGTGATGCTGTACGTTATGTCTGCATTGTGACCTGAATCTGCGTCGGTGCCGGTCACAGAGGCCACCAGTTCCCCTATCCTCATGTTCTCCAGGACGTCGACAGACAGTAAGGATTTAGGGAAGATGGGGGAGTTATCATTTTCATCCAAGATGCTAATACTAAGCATACAAGAAGAGGATAAGGGCACAGCTCCAGCATCAACGGCTATGATTTTTAGCGAATATGAAAATGTGGATTCATAGTCGAGCTTTCCAACCAAAGTCACCTGTCCAGAGCTGCCATCGATTGTGAACTGGCCTTCCTCGTTGCCTTCAGCGATGTGATAACGGACCAGTCCGTTTTTGTTCTCATCCACATCTGAGGCAGAGACCCGCAGCAGCTGTGTCATGTTTTGAGCCGATTCAGAGATGGAGGCCTGGAATATGTCTTTGGTGAATTTAGGCGGGTTGTCGTTGATGTCTTGTATGTAAACTTGCACTTTGGCCTGGTCTCTAAGGGGTTTGGGGAGACCCTGGTCTGACGAGACAACCACAAAACTGAACACAGCAGCGCCTCTTTGTCTCATGAGTGACTCCCGGTCCAACTGCAAAGTGCTCGTCAACTCCCCTGTGATGGCATTCAGCTCGAAGTTGGGCTGTGGAGTCTCAAATGTGTATCTGACCTCACTGTTTGGGCCAAAGTCCTTATCCTCAGCAAAAACCTGCCCAACGAGCGACCCTCTCTTCTGTTCTTCCTCAAAGTGAAACACGTAATTGGTGCTGTTAAAGAGAGGACGATTATCATTCACGTCGTCTAGAATCACCGTGACATTTACAGTGGCACTCAGCGGCTCCACAGCCCTGTCTTTGGCTGTAACCACCAAGTTATATCGGTCCTGTATTTCTCTGTCCAGCTCCGCTTTGATGTACAACTGCCCATCTGGAAAAATGCCAAACACATCACCTGTGTTCCCACCGGCAATGTCATACATGATCTCCCCATTGAGGCCGGAGTCTCTGTCAGTGGCCT
>VURO01009010.1:12203-27195 GCA_015108175.1 Pelvicachromis taeniatus
TTTCTTTTTTGTTTTTTTTTTTTTCTTTTCTCCTTTTCTTTTTTTTTTTTTTTTTTTTTTTTTTTTTAACTTTTTTTGTATACCAGGACAGTGGGTGAGAAAAACATGGCTGCTCTTGGGGGAAATACAATTACATTGTTCTTCTGTTACTGCTTCTACTGCACATTTTCTGACAAGAGCTGACTCAGATTTAAGAGTCAGAGGTGAGAGCTTTTTGACCTAGATGAGGCCCTTAAAACTGCTGAAGCAATGCACAATAAAACGACTAAGATGCATATGGTCTCAATTTTGAATTTTTCACTCTAATTGTTACAATTTACCCCAGGTTGTGTTACAACATACCCCAGCAGTGAGGCAGGCTATGAACAATAGAAGTAATTGTGTTATGCATCAGGTAATTAATTGCCTGATAAAGTTGAACAGGTTAAAAACATTTCTACTTGCAGTGGGTGCATAATGCTATTTTATGCCAAAATGTAAGATGCCTGGCAGAAATATTCTGCGAGTTATAAGTGCTGAAACAGAAAGTGTTACAATCACCTCCAGGCTCCCCTACTGAGTCACCTCTTATTACAATAACCAGCATCTATGGCGAGTCTTAAGTATCACCCATGCCTCCTTTTAGGCCCATAACATGTTTTGCTTTCAATCTTGAAACTCTCAACCTATAGCTTAAACATTTCGAACTATTAAAACAAAACAAAACAAAAAAATCAAGTTTTTCTAACCATCGCCTTTGTTTAAAGACACAGCAGGGGGGTTTCTATGGAAGAAAAAGTGCTAGTGAGCCAAGGTTTACTGTTTTCCAGAAACTTCTAAGTGAGTTTAGATGACTGTCACCCAGTTTGTAGCCAAGTAACATATAACAGCATCTCCAAAAATAATCTTGGCCTTGTTTAGGTTGAAGCCAGAACAAAATGTCCACAACGGAAAAAAAGACGAACCCTCGCGCGCGCACATGAACGCGCACCGAATTCCTCTGACCAATCAGCATAGGGAGAGAAGCCTATCTCTTGTGTGTCCTCAGTGTGTCCACTGACTTTTTGTTCGCTATTTGTCTTTCAGAAGTGAAAGAGGCACGCTGTTGGGTTTGTGTTTTATTTTTAAATCTCATTTTTTAGCCACACATGGCGCGACTTCCTCAGAAGTTTTGGTACCACTTCTAAGTTGGCGGTTGCTATGGCTGCGAGTTCATGCGAGGCTGGTGGAGAGGGAAGTGACGAGAGGCACTGTTGTTGGGACACGTGACTGGAGCTGCACTGATCTGTTTTGACAAGCAGCAGGGAGGGAAGTGAGGAAGGGAGGCAGACTGTAAAGCATCACGACTAGGAGGACTCACTGTTCCTTTCATCTGCACTTCGCCTGAATAATATCAGTACCGACCTACTCCTCTAGCTTTAGTAGTCAGCGCCCTGACAACAGCCGCTGCTCTATAAAATAGAAAAAAAAACAGCTTGTGGGAAACGTCGCCGTTGTCCCCGAAGCGTTCGGTCGGAGTCGGACTATTTGTTGTCGTTTTGAAAAGTTTTAATGAGGCTCACAAAGGAAGTCTGTACAGGTGGCGTTTCTAACGCAAAGTAGATGGCGACGATTCGAGCTTTGTTGACGGCCAGAAAGTGCACTATGTCCGCGTGATTATCGCTGGTTATCGTTTCGCGAGAGGAATGATAACGCTGAAAATGTTCTCGTCTTAGCAGAGAAAAATACCGAGACCGCCCGTCATCGGTATTAGCAGCTGAGCCGTGGCTACCTGTGCTACATTACTGGGGGGTTGGGGATGTTTGCGAGGTCGTCGTCACTAGCACCAGCTTAACAATACAGAAACAGCAGGGGTTATATAGTTGGTTGAGTTTGCTCTCTGGCTAGCGCTGCTGCGATAGCAACCCCCCCCCCTTCCCCCCCTCGCGACTTGGTAGTTAGGAGCCAGCGTCATACAAACGGGGACACCGAAATGAACCACGACTTAACTACGGTTCAGGTGGTGGAATTTGAGACTAGCTGTAAGAGTAGCCGGCTTGCTAGTTAAATTATTTGCAGTCAGAACGGCTAGACCCTACCAAGCAGGCTGACAATCCTTACGCTCACTGTAAGTGGCACACGCTATCTGTTATCTTTGTGTTTGACAATACAGCGCGACTGGATGGGAGCAGACAGTAGCATGCTAACAAAGCGATGCTTTGTTGTTGGATAGGGGGCAGTTGGCACCAACACGCAGACTTCACAGCTGATATTATTGCTTAGGTAACGCAGCAGCTCTCAGTCACAGAGAGGGGGTTTAAGGGGGCCAGACGCCCGTTGTGTATGCTGTCCAGGCTAGGTGTGTTAGGAAAAAAGAAGACTGAGAAGATCTCTGCAGGAGCACCTGAAGGCAACCTCATGACACTGGACAACATGAAGCCCGAGCGAGGTATGTGTGCCACCAGGAAAAAAAAAACACACACACACACAGATGTATATTTATAACGTATCTCCCTGGGGTGGCCAGTGTTTGGGTAAGCTGTGCATTTCCGGCTTTTAGTAGACTGACTGTACCCATTTCCCCGAGAGAAGAATCAGGTCAAAGAATTATGTAACAGCTGGTCAGCCTGGTCACTGGTTATGTGAATTAACAGAGTCTGACTTGGGTAAATGACTACGTTTGTGTGCAGTAAAACACACATTTGTTCCTCTAATTTACAATGTTAACCCTGTCAGCTGTTTTGTTTCCTCATTTTTTTGCATCAGCATATAACCTGCAGCTCTTGTTTTGGTAGTCTTTTGCACTGGGCTGCTGTAAAATATTCTTGACACCCACCCTGTTGTGGAAATAAGGCTCCTGCCTTATGCTCTGCAACCTGTTTACAGCTCACTGTATCTGCAGCAAGAGGTAAAACAGGGATGGAGGGGGACATCCTTGTTTGTTTCAGTGTGATTATGCTAATTATACTATTGCATCAATTTGCAAAGGGCAACTCTCTGCCTAAATCTCTGCCCTCGGACTCCTAACAATAGGTTTTGTGTAAGCTCCTTTATTATGTTAGTTGAATTATTCACTAAGTAAATGATTCATTTGGTGACTGAGTGGTTGTTTGTAATCCAGAGTTGTTGTTGTTTGAATTTGTGGACATTGCAGTGAAGGGTGACTGTTGTCAGTCAGTTATAGTCTTTGTGTTTACATATGTTGTGAAACTGCAGACACGTTGCTGACTGGTTTGAGTGGGCTCTTACTTAAGCACCATATGCTGATAATAGGACCCTTACACCGCACAGTAAGCATGTGCCCTATAAGGGCATATGCTTTTAATCCCATCCTTACCTTTCCTTGCCTGTAGGATCCTTTATATAGAAACACAGAGCCAAACATTTGTGGGATGTGCCTTGCCAGAGTAAAGGGCACACTGGTTGACATAGTACAGTGTAATTATAGCCTAATAATGCAGCACAACATACTAGGTCAACTAAACAGCCAAAACCAAACCTGCTGGTGCAGTTGATTTACAAATAATCTGTATGCGTCTTCCTGCCTTGTGCAAGCCAGATTGAGAGCTGTTGGCCTAAGACACATTTCTACAGTGCGTCTGTTCTTTACCCTTCATGGATTATCGCTGTCATGTTCTAATTATGAAAGCCTGTGCCAGTAGAAGCTGCACCACAGCAGTAGCTCACCGTTTGACTGGCAGATACCATGGTGCTATTGTTATTTTGAACATACTGCGCCGTTCCTGTGGTGGAGATGCCAGATTGCTTATAGGCTAGATGCCTTCTTTTTCTTGCCTCATTTCTCAGAGAAAGGGACTGCAGTGTAGAAGAGAGGAGCTGTTTACTCAAGCAGCATTTTCACACCTGAACTCTGAACGCTGTCAGGGTAATTAGGGCAGTTACTGTCTAAAGCTGCCCTTTATCACATGAAGCAGACAGCATGAGATAGTCTCTGGACATTTACCTGGTCTGTGGTCACATGGGCTCAGAGTTTGGCCGGGAATGCTGCTTACTGGGATTGAGATTTATTTTCTCAAATGCACATCAACTGCCTAAAAAAAAAAAAATCAAAGTTCAGTGATATAGTCCATTTTAGCTTTAAAGGTGATCTACTAACAATAGAGTAGCACAAATTAGTCAACTAGATGAAAGAGCAAGTAATCTACTGTCCAAAATAATACATGCTAGCACAGGTTTTATTAATTACCTCAGTTACTGTGCATAATACCTGCATTGTCCTGGATTTTATTTATCTTTTTAACCTGAATACCTCGGGAGGCAGAATCAGACATTAATCTAAAACAACTTAATTCCAAAATACGTTCATTTGTGATGTTGCATAACTGCGTGTGCATGTGCACTGCTGAGAAAAACCACACAGAGCATTATATGAGCTCTGGAGTTCTCGTGAAGGACTTATCTCTGCATGGCTGCAAACCCCATTGCACACTGTAAAAAAAAAATAATAATAATAACTTGGCTGCTTGTAATACCCACCCATACTCTGAGCATCATTTATCACAGCTACATCAGGAGAAAAATAAGATCCTTGTTTAACCTTGTTAAATAACGTTTGTGTGGTACATTTTAATAATTTCTTAGAAAAATTTTGCACTGTGAAAGTCAAACTGCTACAAATACACCGGTAATAAGGCCAGCTGGAAAATCAACCATGTCCATGCTTTTCAGTAACAAAATTGATACTGCACCTATTCAGTAAATGCTGACACTAGCTTTTTAATGCTAAAAGAGAGCTTTGCACTGCTGCTGGTTGTCAGTAAATCTGGCCCCATGTGTGGGCAAAGACCTTCAGGCTACTGAAGGTCACCCAGGTCAGACTGAGAGTTCCTAGGAGTGCCTTGCTTTGTAAGTCCAAAAGAAAGAACTGAACAAGTCCAGACACGTCTATCTCACACTGCCTCAAGTTGTACTGCCTCTGACCTCCTGATCAGCTTGGTGGAAAATGTCATACCTTCCGGGGAAATGATAAGATGAAAAAGTAGTACTCTGCCACATCTTGCTCCTTGCTTCACCTTTAACCCTATTGAGATGGAATTGGTGGACTTAACAATGGTCAAATTTAACATATCAGACTAGTGCTTGTGCAGATCCCATGTAAATTAGATGAAAATGCTCCAAATTTAGCACAGTTTCTTATCCCTTTATGAACTTAATGGATTGATACAGGCAGGAGTTCATGTTTTAAATTTCAAAACACAAAAGAGCACTTCTGCCAGACCCTTTCTCAGATAATAACATGAGTTTATCAAAACTGATATTTAGGGGAAAGAAGCAGAATCAGTCCTGGACTTCAAAGAGCACAGCTCCCAAATAATTTGGACTTCCAAGAAAAAAGAAAAAGACTTCTTAAAGTTCATGCAGGCCTTAGTGAGCCATGCGTTTGTTATTTATGAAAAAAGAAGCACTTATATTCTGCTCCGGGGCCTAACCAGAGTCATCTGACCCCCTTGTTTTTCTGTGAGTTGAGCTATGAGTCAGGACACCATGTGTGTGAGTTTATGCGGGTGTGAGAACAGAGTGAGTGTGGCACAGTATACAACAGATTGCTGTTGGCCCTAATAAGTGCTGTACCGTTAAACCATGTGGCTAAACTGACAAATTTTACAGGTCTCATAAAGAGCTTTGGAAAAGCTCGTTTTTCCAAAGCTAAGGACCCGTTTACACCAGTCGGGGAGAAAATGGCTTTTTGTATTGTTTTGTTGCTACTTAAGTGTGGTAAAGCTGGGTTTTAAAAAGACATACATTTGCTTTGTGTAGCAAAGGAAAGCACGATTCAAAACCACTTTGGAATTGTTTATGGTATAAAATACTCAGTTTTGTTCCTTTTCACTCTCAGATCAGTGGAGCCTCATTACAAATAAAAGCTGATTTGCATTAGATGTTGACTAGGGATCACATAGATGAGTATGAGCAAGTTTCTTTATGCCCTCAGCCACAGCTCTGATTGTTCACTTTTCAAACAGAATAGTCTGAGATGATCTCAGAGCTAGTCATGTCAGACTTAGTCAGCTGGCAAGCCTCAGATCTGCATGTGTGCGCTTTATAATGCTACTTGGTGTATTTGTATGCCAGTGCTTCCAGTTGAAAGAGGAGTCAAGCGCAAGTCCACCTTCCCCCACCCTCCCAGCTCACACCACTGCCTGCCTTCTGCCATACGTTCAGCCAGATTACAGCTGCCCCGAGATGTCCCCAACACTTGCCAGCGGATCAGCGTCTACACTCTCACTGATGAGAGACCCAGATAACGCAGAGCAACATGCACTGTTGTCCCGGATAGCACCTGTCTATTATTGTGCTGTCTTTGCATCCTCCTCAGCTGTGATTTACCTCCACAGCAGGAGGCTGACACAACAGGTGCTCTCTTCTGTTTTACTCCTCTCACACAGTTGGAGCCATCGTTGTCTTTTTAAAAATGTATTTACTAATTTATCTACCGAGCTTCTGTTCTCAACATGTTTTAGCTTCAGTGAAGTCCAAAGTTATTTGGACAGTTTCTGTAATTGTTGCTCTACATATCATCACAATAGATTTGAAATGAAGCAATTAAGATGAGATTGTCATAGAAGTGTAGATGGCTGGTTTTAATTCAAAGGGTTTAATAAAATGATTAACCATTTAATTTTATTAAATCAAATTCAGTTTTATTTGTATAGTGCTGAATCAGAGCAATAATCATCTCACTTTATAGAGTAATATAAGAATAATAAGAAATAGGAATTCTGACCATTTACGCATTGTCCCTCTTGATTATAAGGCACCTGGAAACAAAAAAATATGAATATATTCAATACAGGAATGTTTGTTCTGTTTGTCTGTTTTTGTTTGTTTTACCTGGTGATATTCCTTTTGTCAAAGTCTTGCAGCTGGAATTAATTTCATCTTCTAAGTGCTTTTCCATATTGCCTTTTCATTACAACAAAACAGCCATTTGCTGACCCAGCTGCAATGAACATGGATATTGGACTGCCCATTGTACACCCAGCTTTAGAACTGCCTTTCGCAATGAATACTATTCAGCTGTGAGTTACTATCCTGGCCCCTGGAGTAATCAGCCTAAATCAATGCTGTTGTGACAGGTTTCACTGTAAGTAGCCTAGCCTAGCGGTCGTATGGGATTGGGCACCCACTCCTCCCAGCCCAGTAATGCTCTTACGTAATGCTTGAGCATTTTATTAAGAACACCAACCCTTTATCTAGACTTAAACGCACGTGTGCTCTTACCTTATGTGTACATGATGTGTGTGCATATATAGACGTGATGATTAAGCTTACTACTTTAGAGACCTGTATCCACACACACAAAGACATAAAAGCAGGAACACTTAGCACAGCCACTTTGTTAAGGCGAACTGTTAACACACTTTATGGACAATCAAAAATACATAGTCCACAATTGGCGCTGGATGTGCTGAAGCAGTAAGTAGCACCATGGGTCATATTTCTACTGCCAGCGAGTGATGTCATTGCTTGTTTGTTCGTCACATCCTCCCGCCCCTGTGGCTCCTTGTAGCCAACCAGCAGCCAGCTCTGCAGGAACAGGAAGATCCATCTGTGCCTGGTGATTTTTCTTGGTGGGGGTGGTGTTGTGGTAACGGTGGTGATGTCTGTTTCTCTTTGTCTCTGTGCATTTAGTTTCTTTGTTTTTTGTTTTATCTGTCACTGATCACTGATCTGTTTAGTTGGTCTCCTTTTGATACTTCTAGAGAAAGAAAGAAAACTAAATGAATTCACTAAAATCAACATTTTGCCCTTTAATATATGCTTTTGAATTGATGGAGGCAAGCTTAACAGTGTTTATGCAGTAAACAAACCATGTTTCTATGTATAGGAACTTAATCTCCATGAAAAATCAAATCTGGGTGGTGCATCCTTCCTTCCACTTGAAGTTTTAATCCCTGATGTGCCATAACAACCTCGCTGTTACACTATAAGCTCTGTGGGATGAGCCCTGTTATATTGAAAAGCACAAAAATACAAGGCACAAATGCTTGTTAGAAATATTTAGAGTATCCATTCATTGGTTTCTGAGTTATTTCTGGAACTGAGAAACCAAAATGACAGCTTCTTGTTAATCTCAGTGGTGTTTGGATGGAGTATGTTAAGGGATGTGTGATTATCACTCTTCTGCCAGGTCTGAGAGGAGGGAAAACCTCCTGACAATTACTTTTCTTTCTGACTTCCTTGCTCCACTGGTTTTCCTTTATTTCTCCTATCTCCCTTTTCTCTCCTCCCCATTTTCTCTCCATTCCTCTGAATCATATCACGTATACACCTCAGCACTTAACATCCCCACCTCCACTATCTGCTGATAATATCTAGAGAAAAAAAACATATTGACAGAAATAGAGCTACCTTGACTTACTATTTTATACACAAGAACTAAATACCTGACAGTAGTTTTAACCATGTATTTTCACAGGCTTCTCAAAGAAGGCATTATTTACATATTTTTCTGTATAATAATGTAGAAAAAGTCATCCTATTGACCGGAAAAGTCATCCTATTGACCGGCAGTCAGAGTGACTGTGTCATAAAGCAAATACATTTTCATTTTTGCAAATTAAATTTGCATTTCATGCTGATATGACCAGAAAGTCAAGAGTGGCTGATGAGTCTAAATCTAAATTTCATCTTTAATTTCCAGAGAGCTTCTATGTGTAAATTACATTTACACTGTTTTTATTCCAGGCATTGTATATAAAAATATTTTCTCGACTGTGTTTAATTTAGGGATGTGCTGGTCAAGATAATTCCCATTTCTGATACAGTGGGGCTTGGTGTCTGCTCACGGTCCAATGCCAGTATTACAGTTGATAGCTGTTTTCCGTATTGTAAGAGACGGGGAATCTTTTATCAGGCTTAACCTCAACAGCACTGTTTGATCTTAATGAAATCAAATGTGAGGAATGAACAGATATCAAAGTCTGTTCAATGAATGTATTTATTTATCAGTAAAATAATAAATGACAGCAGGTCCGTGATAAATGCTGTGGGGGAAAAATAGTGTTATTAGCATAATTGATTAATGTAGTCTGATTGGGCTTCTCACACACATGTACATCACATGTGGAGATGATGGGGAAACAGCCGGAGTGAAATAATGTTTACTCGAATCTCACCAAGTGTTGCAGTGATCCAGTGTCCTTCTAGCCTCTACTTTATGTAACATCTCTCAGACCAAACATAACAAGTGGAAATGAAGTAGTAGTAGTAGTACTAGTAAGTAAAAAAAATAAATGCAAAAGTACAAGTGAAATGGCTCCACACTGCTTTGCTGTTAGCTTCTTTTATGCTGTTAGTTCTCCTGATAGCTCCTGCTGCCACATTGCAAAGTAAACACAAAACAGCACAGAGCACTGAATAGATCAGCCCATCAACAACGCGCCATCACCAATACCTGATACCAGCTAAGATTCAATCCAAATCTTATAGCAGTACTCTCCCATTATAAATATTACATTCTCTAACCAGTGTTTATAAAATCAAGACCACTATTGTCAGTTGTCATCATTTGTGTTTTGTTTTGTTTTTCAACTGGTTGATATTTAATATCGCCTCAACAGTCCAGAGTGAATCAGAAGGCTGTTGAATCCTTTTTAAGGGTTTAATTTCTGTTACCAGACACCACATATCTTTGGTTGCAAAGAGTCTTACATAAGCACCACTTTAATCAGGTTCACACACCACACACCTCACCAGTTTCTCTGTTCCCATACTCACTATGTGCTGTTGTGGTCAATTACTAAAAGACCAAAGTAGGTGACTCAGAAATGAAATGTCAGATGACACTATTAAGACAGAAAGAGAGACAAAGTAAAAGAATCAAATTAAAAAAATAAATACATTGTTTTCTGTGACTGTGATTCTGTTCACTTATCAAATTATTAGATACAACATTTTTTTCTTTTTTAGATTTAATTGGGTTCTTCTCTCATGCGACCTCTTCTTTTAGAGTAATGAAATAATGGGTACACATACACAAACACACAGACCCCTGGTGTCTGTTAATGGAGAACACCTTCGGGGCTCTTTGTGGAGGCGTTAAGCACATTGTTTATTAACCACAGTGTTAGGTTGAGTTAATTTGAAAGTCATCACAACTACCCCCTCTCCTTAACTCCATTGTCTCATCTCATTTCTTTCAGGCTATGTAATGAGTCAGGCGATTCCTTATCACTCCAAACATTGCTACATCCTCCCAGCAAACCAGCTGACATTCACTCTTTCCTGTGCAACTGACTTATTGCTCTTTTCATCTTTGCTCAACAGGCTTTAGTGGTTAGACTTTTTCATATAGGTATATGTTTTTAATGAATGCTGTTGAAATTTGCTGTCAGGAGCTTTAACCTTGCTCTTTCCTACCTGATTAATCATTCTGTATAACCCTGCCAGGAGTAACATAAAGATTTAAAGCAACTGTGTCAGCTTTAGCCTTTTGATTCTTTGTCCACAGCAGCTAATTCCAGTCTTCAACCAAATCACTCTGGCCCACTTTTCACACAGCCTTTGGAGCTACACTGCTCGGGTTGCTTAATTCAGACTCCCCTTTCTAGAAATTGACACTAGCAGCACAGGAGGGGTCAAAGGCCTGTGCATTTGCGTTAGCCAGGGTAGCTCTGATTACAGAGAGAGGCTGGGTTGTCCCACTGCCCTAGTGTCCTGTAGCTGCCAGCAGTCAGCTTGTTGAAATTTAATAGTGGTCTTATGTGGAATTAATATAATCGTAAAAATGACCAGGATTAACTTTTTGTTTTTTAAATTTCTCATAAAAATTATAATGTTTTCACCTTTTTTTCCAGCACATCTAGTATAATATTAGGCTGTGCTTTTGTAGTTTTTGGGAAGTAATGCAAGATAAGAATATCAGTAGATGAAAAGTAGACTCTATAGTGCACATTTAAAGGCTACTTTAGGGAGGTCTACTTAACTGTTGGCCCCACTGGAGCTTAGCAATTCTCACTTTGACCACTGCCCACCTTGTCCACTGTTGCTGTACTTACTCCACTCCAGTCCAGGTTACATAACAGATATTAGTTAGACAATGAGTTTGAAAAGAACCATTCTTGCTTGAGTAAGAGAGGCTTTGTGCCTCACAGCTCCAGTGTGTGCAAATAAGGTCAAACAGGATACTGCAGAGAGTTGAGGTCAAAAAGGGCACAGTGGAAGGGTACACCAGACCTTTAAAGATACTATTATGGATATTTCGGGTAAAATCAGGGGGGATTTGGAGACTTCCAGGAAGAGGTGATGAATTATTATTACTAAATGTCATGAATGCCTGTCTTTTTTAAATCTCATGAAATTTTTACTGCTTAAGTGTTGTTCATTCTGCTGCATTTACACCAGGACGCTGCCCAGTGTAACCAGTCTTCTACAGTTCCTGCCAAGCAACTCATTTGAATAATAAGGGGTTTAAGTACCTTACTTAAGGACTTCAGTTGCTATGGTTGTCAAAGATGAAGGGAACATACTGCATCTCATTTTTAACCCTGGATGTCTGTTTAGGATTTGAATTTACACATTTGTATTCACTGGCTAGCCAAGAGTGTGCAAATTTACAGTTCAGAAAGGCGGTAGAAGCTGAATTTGCCAGCCTGTATAGTTAAAGCTGCGTTAATTACTGTGTAGTTTCAGTGAAATCCTGCAGATTCATTATACTCCATCAATTACAGTTACCTAACCCCAATAAACTGCCATTGTTACTGGTGCTTTCATCATCCAGTATTAACCTAAAACTGTAAGAACTCTGAACAGATTTGTGTGTATGAACTTCACAAAAGTTTTCTTGGTTTTGAACTCAGTGACATACAAATCGGGTCTCATTAGCCAAATAAGAAAAATCCACCTGTAAGTTGGACATGTAGATGAGGATATGTAAAGTAGTAAAGTCAAGTAGTAATAGTTTAGACAAGATGTGTAGCTCTTTTTGCTCTTTTATAAAATAAAAAAGCCTGAAGTTAAAGTTAACTTTTTGCACCTCAGCTCAGATGAGTTTTGTTTTTTTAGTGCTTCTGAGTCCAGTTAAGCTTCACAATGGTGATTTTTTTTTTTTTTTGCCATGAGCTCAGACGTTGCTTCTCAGAGCATATCGTAACATCAGTAGTATGTTGCTCAGCTGCTAAACAACGGCTCTTGTTTTATGGCTGACAATAACGGGAGTGATAGAGAGGACAAGGTGGTGTGCCAGTCTGAGTTGTGTGTGTGTGTGTTTGTGTGTCTGTGTATGCATTTGTCTGTTGGCAGTTGGAGAATAAAAGCTGAGTTCACAAAGATGGGTTCTCCTCAACTGTAATGGGACCAAAGTCCCTTAGCCAATCAGAACTTGTTGCTATGTCTCATGTGAATCTGCCCCTTTTGTGTTGTTAGTGGGAGAGGGACACACACACACACACACACACACACACACACACACACACACACACACACACACACACACACACACACACACACACACACACACACACACACACACACACACACACGTGTTACAGAGTCCATAGTTTAAAGGAAAGTGGAAACGTTTTTAGAAAGGCAGAGGAAAATACCAATTTAGTCTTTGTAAAACTAAGTAATCGTCAACAGAGTCCAAGGTTGGTGACATTGGCAGCCAGCTTATTGACAAAATTTAAAATACCAGGGTCTCGCAGTCTGTTAGTAAAAATGTAAAACAACTGTGATTTGTTTTGTTTTTAAAATTGAAGCTGGAGCCATCTTTACCATTATTTACAGCCGCTGGCAAAAACATGCCAGTTTCTTGGCAGACTTCACCACTTCCAGTGTTTTGTAATCTTGTAACACAAGGCAGACAAAAGCAGGAAAGGTGAGCTGGCAGTGATGTGTGATTCATGTTTTAAAACGCTATGGGAACACAGCTGACCCTTTTTATTACAAGTGAAGTTAAGCAACAGTCCTCTGCTGTTTTACTGCAGAGACGGAGAGTAAAAGCTCTGTCTGTATAGCAATTCACATTAGAGTACCATAAACACTGAGGATAACATGCACAACGACCTAGAGAGAGCTCAGTACTCACAAAGCGAGTGTGATCACATAAACAGCTTAACTGTCATAACAGAAAATCATAATGTGCAAAGCAAGGCCGTGGCATAGAGCCGGAGCACCTCACTGCACCCTCACAGAGCACAGCTGAAGCGTTAACTGTCACTTGTAAAGACACATATTGGCGCAGATCATTGCTACACAGAGACACTCTTCAATCACCGTGATGGGAATCTTTAACACAATTTTCCTGTTGCCTTGGTAACACGTGTCCCACCCACCTTTCTTCCCTGGTCAACGGTTATGATCATTGATCACAGTCTTCCTCCATTCCCAGGTCGGTCAGTCAGTCAGGAGGAAAATGACTAAGACCATATCTCTTTTTCTTCCTTTTGTGTTGGAAGTTATTTTGTTTGTTTGTTTTTAATAAGAAAAGCGGAGGATATTTATTGCTACAGAGCCTGTGTGGTTATTGCTGGTTCTTCTTTCACAGGAAGGTTAGCAAGATTGAAGCTTTTAGATTCCTTCCATAGGTGCACATGAGTGTTGAGGAGCACTTTTAATTTCTAAAACTGGCAGATGTTGAGAAATAGATCTGTTAAAGGTTCTTATATTTCACTGGTGACCATCTCCCCTTAATAAATGTGTAATCTGTATCTGATTAATGTTGTTTATTCAGTTGTCTGAAACCATGTGCATCACGATGTTGTTTCCTTTGAATTTCCCACGATGTTTTGGTGATTCTCCAATTTTCTTGTTGGCTTGTGATATGTGGTACATGAGGGTGGTTTGCTTGACCAGCTTATAAAGTTATACAAGACTGTTCCCTCTATCCAGATGTTTGACTTGTTTTTTGTTTGTTTGTTTTTTTGGCTGTAACTTGTAACCCTGTTCTGTGGTTGTGTATTACTGTCCCAGTATGAGTGCTGGTAATTTTAGATGAAAGCTGTAAACCAACATGCTGTCCCAGTCAGAAAATGACAAAGTTTCTGATCTACAGTAATTAGAATTAAAGGTTATTGTTTTGTTTCATTGTCTCTTTGGGATTTAGTGGTAGCACTTTTTGACTGTGTTGTTTTGACTCAAAACAAAGTGTCAAAGTATTTGGGTTAGCCAAAATGGTTTTACATGCACTCCAAGTGTCGTAATTTAAATCCAGAGTCCATCAACATTACAGGATATAATCATAGTTTTCACAAAACTTCACCAATTTAATGTCTTTGATGCCGAGTAATAGAAACAATTGTTGGTACTGTGGATGTTTGACCAGTTTCCTGACAGTTTACTGGAGAAAACTTGAAGAAGAAAAAAAAAAAAAAAAAGGTGCAAGGGTGACATCACCATATGGAATAGGATAGGTGCCTGGTCCAAACAGTTTATATTATATGAAAGTCTCCTTTTTATCTACATCTTGATAGCCAACTCATCTTCTAGCTGTGAGATACAGAATCATTTTCTAATGTAGTTATTTTTAACACTCTGAAAGTTATGTTATTGCTGTGAAATGGAGAAACAACATTGGTGTTCATATGTATTATAACTTGGAAGTGTTGCATATTGGTCACACAACATTAGGACGAAGCAGTTTTTTCCAAATCCTGGGGAGTTGGAGAATGCAGAAAGGCATCTCTGGATCTCCTTTTGCAATCTGTTGCCGGTTCAGCTTTCCAGTTTTCTTTTGGCATAAAATAGTAGGTCCCTCTTAATCGCTTACAAAGCTTAAAAGTGGAGCGTCTATATGCCATGATGGTTGTGTTCAGTGATTTGTTCTCATCTTCTAACTCATACATGAGTTATTTCTTTACTTGGAGACAGTTGGTCGATCACATTGTGGAGATCATCTAACTCCCAGAAAGCCTAGATGTTTTTAACTTGAGAGCTTCATGATGCGTCTAATGAAAACATCAGAGCAGACTACAAAAACAGACATTTCCTTTATGACTTATTGTTTGGCAAGAATAATGGAAGATCTGTTTTGGTTCTTTTTGTGTTTTTTTTTTTTTTTATATTACATTTT
>VURO01009010.1:27215-47091 GCA_015108175.1 Pelvicachromis taeniatus
TTTATATTACATTTTGGGACACATATTTGTGATCCTCCAGAAGTAAAGGGAAAATAGTTATAATTAATTTGGTCCCGTAAACCACCTGGTCTCCAAATATAATCAGTCAAACTGCAGAACTATGGAAGAAAGAAAAAAAAGAGGGGGGTGGGGGACAGCCTTGCAAACAATTCTCATAGTTGTGGAAATGCATTTGCCAGAGCTGCTGACACTTCAAAACTGCCACCTGCTTTGCCACCAGTGCGTTTGTATACTTTAAGGCTGAAAAGCATGCCTTCATTTTTTTGAGGTAGTTGCACAGTGGACATCAGGCTGCTTGCATACGCATAGCTTTGTGGCAGATTTCATGAGAGTCTCTTTAGAAATAGTCCTTAAAATTGTCTGTACTGTGATACTTATACAGACTTAGCTCAGCATAACAGCTACAATATGTAGAAATCAAAAGGAACAGAGAACTGCACGGATGTCAGCATTTTAACAAGTAACTTGTGGCTGTTAGAACTTTTCTCACAGTCTTGTAATACTGATGATTATTCTTATCTTTTAATAGTGTATGACTTCAGGCACTCTCCACTTTAACAGTTTCTAATATGGGTTTTCATAGCAGAAACCATCACAAAGTCATCAAATAGTTGGTTGTGGGAACCTTCACTTTGAAATAAGAGTGAGAAAAAACAGAAAAGGAGTGCTTACAAAGTTGTGTCTATATTTATCACACTGGGGGCTGCAGTAAAGGCTTTTAGCATAGAAGAACTGTCTTGTGAAAATGCAGCTGTGTGTGTGTCTTTATATCTGTATCAGGGCTGCAAAATTCTTCATTTAGAGCCTTAGTTTTTTTTTTCCCCTTCAAAATCCAGAGCACAGTTTTGTCTAGATAATGAAAATATTGCATTTTGTAATGTCTTTTGAGCATTGGAGGGTTTGTTGAGAAGCAATGATGGTGGATTATTAGATGAAGGTTATGCCGTGCACCAGCAGTGCATCATGTCTCATGTTGTGGTGCTGCTTCTTTTGGTTGTTGGTGTTGAGATCACTCTTGCAAACATGGCACAAAAATATGTGATGTATGCTGCTTTTTTAATCTCTGCTTTGAATGACACTGCATTCAGCACAGTAGATTCTCACTTGTATTTTATGAGTGAAACAGAAACTAGTGTTAGACTTGTGTTTGTTTACAGTAGTTCTTTTTCCTCTACTGATGCACAGTTATAAATCATGTGACACAAAACCAATTCTTTGTTTTATTTTAGTCATCCTTTTAGTAATACATACTGTACGTGATAGAAGTTTTTCTGAGTAAAGCTTTGGCTTAAAATTACAACTGCGTGTATCTTGCAGCCCCCTGAGCATTTGGCACTGTCTGATGTGTCCAGTCTATGCATGATTGAAGGTGAGCTCATTACTGCATCACATTTTTAATTTATATTTCATGCGGTGATGACTAAGAGTTGCAAGTGCAGCCAAAAAAAAAAAAAAAACCTTTACTTTGAACTGTTCAAGTATCAAGGACATCCGCTGCTGTACCCGATCAGAATAAGAAATTTTGCGATTGGAAGACTGAACCTCTTTTTTGACTCCATTCAGAAGGAGTTGGATATCATTGTGTGTTAAGCTGACACACCTCAGTGAGCCCAGCAGACTGCTGCCACTGCTGCACTGAAGCTGCCTGGAAATTGCCTTAATGCACTGCCTCCCGGCTGGCTGGTTATCTGAAGTCTGCAGACCCCAAAAAATCAAATGTCTTACACTTATCAACTGAAAACCTCAAAAAAAAATTAAACATCAGGACTAAGACTGAGCATTTGAACTTTTGTAAGTTGCAAATACTCTCCTTGTGTCTTTGTTTCCTTGATTTTTCTTCAGAAATTGGTCCACTTGTAAAGATCTTTGTTCTGAGTTTTATTGCATATTCTTCTTGAGAAAATTGTCTCAGCCTGTAGAGCAGTCAGATCTGTAGTATCTCGTGTGGATGAAAATCTGTTATTACTATGAGGTATTTATTATTTTTACAGCATACTGGTGCTCTTAAACAAAGCAAGTGTGTGTTTACTGTTCCCTTTTCTCATGCTTCTAAGTTTATTCTAATATTAGACGTGGATGTTTTATACAAAGGCAAGTGGAACACCCACTGATAGATCTTTGTTGTTGTTATGTAAATGTTGAATCATGTTTTGTGTTTTTGTTTTTTGTTTTGTTTGTTTTTTTCCATGTATTGCAAAATAAGGGTTACACTCACAGGTTAATTAAGAGAAAATCAAGGAAATCCGCTGTAAGTCTTCTTTGACAGGAACTTGGCTGAGATAAATGTCACCTAATTCGCTTAATTTTTAGGACATTGTTTTCAAGGTTCAAACATTTGAATGAAATTCACTTGACAGACAGTTAAACTGAAAACATGGTTAACGTGACTTCCTGTCTCCCCTTTGAACTAACTGTGTAGATTTCCGCTTTCCCCTTCAGTCATCTGTCTCCAGTATCACTGCAGACCTTCTGTCTTTCTCTTTGTGAGCTCTGGCTGCTGCCCTGCAGTATGCTATCACCCTCTTTTTTGAGTGAGATATATTCTTTCTTTCTTTGATAATCAGTACACCAGCTTTAGCATTGTTGAATTCCCACTGTAACTTTGATCTGTGACTGATCTTCCACTGGCTTTTGTCTCCAGTTACCTCCATCTCACTTTTGGTAATGAAGTGAATATTTTAGGGTTTTTTTTAAACAAGCATAAAATAGAGAGAGTGAGAGAATAAACAAAACTTCTGTGTTAGATTTTTGAAGATACCTCTTTGGTTTGTGGGAACAGTTTTTCTGGCATTTCATTAAAAAATGGATTCTAGAAAAACAACTGTGCACTAGTCAGTAGTGAAATTATTAGTTAAAGAAAACAGTAGCTTTGCATATTTCACAAATGAAAATAATACAAATTAGTTGTTTAATCATCTAAAATGAACTGTTTCCCCTCCTCCTCCTTTTAACCCATCTTTCTTCTGATTGGCTGCCCCTCATAGTTGGAAGGCTTGAACAGTGGGATGGGCAGGGCTTCTGTGCTCAAAGACAGAGCTGTGTACCTGTGATGACTATATTAGGGATAGCCCCCCTCATCAATATCATACAGAACAAAGCTTGAAAAAAACAGTTTGAAACTGAATGTTAAAAGCATATGCTGACCTAATTATTTTAAACATCCACCATTGTAACAGTGTTTAAATAACGCAGTTCTCTTTTAAATGGTGCTACTGTGGAAGTGGCACAAACCGGGTAAAGTAATGGCTGTGCAGAGGAGGATGAGAATCTTGGACATATGGGTACTTACGCAGCATTCTAATTAGCTGCAAGTGTATGTGTTTGAATGTTTGTATGTGTAGAGAGCGGAGCAGCTTTGGCCATAGAAAGAGACACAACTATGCAGTGATTGTGTGGCCATGGTGCGCGGATTAATGGGTCATCTTGTCTAAATGTGTGTGTCTTACGTTCTGTCTTTCTCTCCCTCTTTCATGCCATCTGTTTGTGTTTTTAAACAGCTACTGGGTACACTCTGTAAATGCTTATCTAGACTACATGCATTTATATTGTATAATTTATAAAGACAGAAACAAGTGTAAGAATCTGTTGCAACACATGCAAAAAAAAAGAGGCACACTGAACAGGTTGCTAAGGCACTTTACTATGACGACAGTTTTGGCTATCGAGGTTGACCCCTATGCTCTTGTCCTGGAGGCCTTTTTCCATCCCACATGACTCTATACTGATCTTTTGGCTCGAGGAGATGGACACAGCTGAGAGGTGTGTATGTGATTGTGTGCATGTGTGTGTGCCGAACCAGGCGTTCTGTAGGCGTATTCAGGCTGCACTTGGTGGCAGGCGGTCATAGGTCTAATAATAAGACGCCCGAATCTTAATCCGACCTGTTACATAATTCACATCACACATGATCAGGAGAGAGATGAGAGATCACGTGCACATGGGACAGGGGAAGAGAACATTTTCCAACGTGTGTACATGTATTACTGTTTGGGTTTGCTTAGTGCAGCAGTTATCAGTGAAGTGTCACTGGACCTGAACACGACTGTTTTTTGTTTGCATTACTCAAGCACTGTTAGGAGTTGCTATGGTACTTCTTTCAAACAATTTAAGGGGTCCAATGTAAACGAAAGAACATAATTTACACACATAGATGACCCAAAAACATACTGAAGGAAGAATGGAATAATGTATCTTAGACACACATCAATTGAAAGTGTATGCATACAAACATATCGGCTAATGAAAGACAAAACTGTCCTTTTGAAAAGATGGAGAGGCAGGAATTAATCAGTCATGGTCCACTGGGTAAACGGAAAATGAGGGGAAGGAAAAGGCAGGATTCAATGTTGAACTTGTAGGCTTAATGACAAGTAAACAACTGTTACATAAATTTCAAAATGACATTAACTATTAGTAGGCATGATTTAAAACATTGTTGTATGCCTCTATCAGCAGGAAATGATTTTAATACATATTTATTGGCTTAAAACATACAACATGTGACAAAAAACCCTGAAGTTTTTTAGTTTTTAAAGATCACATGTACACATGTGTGACAACTAGTCAACTAGATGTTGAAGCTCTGCTGCCCTTCCTTGTCCGCACCAGTAATACTACTCAGTTAAACAAATTATTTAGATTTTATAAATGGAATTTGGATTAATGCAGTGATCAGACACTGGCCAGTCTTTAACCTGCCAACTCTTGTGTATTATGTGCACAGCCTTTTCCACACTCTGCTCAGATAGCTCCCTCATCGTAAGCAAAATTCATTGTACAGCATTTGTGTTTTTGCGTAGGATTTTGAGTATACAACCTAAGCAGACATGCTTGCATGCCTTAGTCCAAAAAGCCAGCACATAGTGTGGCATTTCTGATAGTTTAAAAAGTTGGTTTGATAAGGAAAGGGAATGACAGCTGAGTGTCCGTCCGCCCCCCCCCCCCCCAAAAAAAGGAAAGCTCAGCTGTCATTAAACACAAAGAAGGCAGATGTGAAAAATACCGAAAGAGGCTGCACAGTACAGTTTTGATTGTTTTTGGCGTGGGGGGGTGTCTTTACACTCGTCATACATTATTTGTTGATGAAGATCTACTTTGGTCTTCTCCACAGCAGGGGCTAAGCTAAAGGAACAACAACAGCGCATCACGAGCAAGAGCAGACTACAGACCTGTTGTTTCACGTAATATTGACACTGCTCATTGTTGACAGTACACAGCTACAACATGTACACTTAAGTCTGGGAAGCTTGGTGTCAGGTCACCACACAATCATCCCGGTCCCTTAAACCACACACTGTATTTTCAGTAGTGTGAATGCCTTTAAAGCATTCACATTGCAGAATGCATGACTTTTTCCTGCCACGTGCTACGTGTGAGAAAGGAAAATATACTAAAATATACAACAGGATAGTGTTGAAAATAATTGTTTTTCTTAAGATACTGCATTACTTCCATCAGTCATTTGGTTGAGCTTGAGGATCAGAGTTTTTCCCTTATAGAAGGATCAGTCTCTGTACCAGCAAAATGAGAAAAATGTCTTACTCTGACTTAGGGCTGCCACGATTAGTCGACTAGTCACGATTACGTCTACTATCAAAATCGCCGACGCCTAATTTAATAGTCGACGCGGTTTGAAGCTTTGTAAGATCCCAAAAGGCGCAGAATAAGTAGTAGGATTTAAGAGTGTAATAACAGACTGAAACAGAAGATGGCAGCACTGCATGTACAAGGATGCCAGCTGCCGTTAAACCCCAAAGAAGAAGCTGTGTCCCAGAATTCATAGCGTGGCCCTGTTAAGTTTTCAACAATGTCTGTGGCTAGTTAGTTTTAATATTACTCTTATTATTCTTTCTGGGTCACAAAATAAGCGTTTAACATATTTTCAGGCGAGAATGTAGCTGTGTAAACCTCAAATATCTGCTCAGTTTATCAAGACCCCACATATTTTCAAAAGTGCTCCGACGTTTTCGGAGACGTCTGTTACCCACCAGCTCGATAGCTAGCCGGGGTTCAAGGCTCAGTATAGCCGGTGACAACACCGGACTCCCGGCAAAATGTTTTCAAACCCACCACCGTCTTTCACTTCTCAGTTTAAACATGATATATAAGTCACTTAGATAATTTAAAAATGTTATTGTTTGGCCTTTTTTTTAGTATTTTATTTGTTCCTGAGTAAATCGGCTGAGATTAAAGTTATAGTTTTCACACAGCACATACAATATACTCCGGTGTCCTGTTATATTTTAGATAGCAAGAAGCAAATGGCTGAGTTTATTAAACTTCACCGAAACAATCTGCAGATTTCATTAAAATGCAATAAACTATCATCTTGTCTTTATTTTTAGTTAGCACATACCTTAAACATCCAAAGCTGTAAGCTAATGATAGTTATATAAGAGCAGATGCATGCTGTTGCAATAAGCTGTACGTTTTACGTCCAATGGATGCATGGACGTAAAACGTATTGATTAGTCGACTAATTGCAAAAATAATCGGTGACTAGTCGACTATCAAAATAATTGTTTGTGGCAGCCCTACTCTGACTTTTGTTCTGCTTTTAATCATTTCAAGTAGCAGAAATTGGACACAAATGTGATTCATTCTGTCCAAAGGTTTTCTTTGCCTTAGCCTCTTTTGTCTTGATCTATATCTTGAATAAGCTGTGTCTCTTTGTGTGCGTGCGTGCGTGCGTGCGTGCGTGCGCGTGTGTGTGTGTGTGTGTGTAGGCTTCATAGGAATGCTCCATTCAGGCGCAAGCCTTTAATGAATGACAGCTCTCATCTACACATACACAGCCTGGGCCCCTTAACCAGAGCCTCCATCACTGGTCCTTTGTGTGTATGTTGTGTGTCATGTTGTCCTTGTTTGTTAGCGTTCATGTGTGTTTTTGCAATATGCTTTAGGGGTGTATGTGTTCCCAAGTCTGGCTTTCCCTAGAGTGAAGTAATCTGACACCCACTGTGCACATATGAATTGGGAGCTGTGTGAGTCTGCTTGGGAGAGGGGGGGGGTTAGCACACCATTTCTCAGAGGCTGTTTTTTCCCTCTGCTCACTTAAGAGCTCTTCTCCCCCCACGCCAATTCATCAGTCCATGCTTCATTTTGTTCCTGAGTGTCACCTTTAGCCCAGATCCCAGTAGTACCAGGAGCCCCTTTGACCAACTGGGAACATCAAACCTTGGTTGGAAATCAGCCAGCTAGAACCCACCATACCCAGTGTGTGCAGCCAGCCCTCATGTAAATACAAGAGACGGTGCCCTTGAATGTTGACCTTTGTCATACATTACCCCGTTGCTTCTGTCTCTTCTCTCTTGTTCTAGCTCACTGTTGGTCTCCTACACCCTTTGTTCACACAGTTTTGATTCAGCCCAGAAAGAAAAGGAGATTGTCTGTGAATATAGCCTCCCTCTCCATCTCCTTTACCCTGCTTTTATTCAGCCTACAGCTGGCTAACAGACCCCCTCCTCCCATCCCTCCCTCCTCATGTTTTGTATTGGACTGCGTCTCTCTCCACGTGCAGCACCAGCTCAAAGGCATGTAGGAGGAGTTCCCTCAGTGGAATGTGTGTGACTGGCTGGCTATGATATGCACGCACTCACACATATATACGGCAGCAGCTCATAGCTCACGCTTCTGCATAGCCAGCTGAGAGGGACTTTATTCTATCCAGCCCTGCTGTGGTGGGAGGAGGACAGGGTGTGTTTATGTGCTTCTGTACTTCTGTTCTTGTGAGGACCTGGCACAGTCATAAAAAAAGAAAAGGGAGAGCGTGAGTGAGAGCAATGCTTTCACCTAAATTTGACTCGAGTTTGGTTTACTGCTGGCTCACTAAGTTAGACCTGCAGAGGTTATATGTACAGGCAACTGCTGTGCATCAGAAGAAAGAAAGATGTGATTCTTTGTGCTGCTGTGCATCAGCTGACCTCCTGCGGGATTCTGGGAGTTTTCTCTGGAGAAGAGCAGGAGATGAAGAGCTAAGACAGGCTCTTCAGCTGTTTGCTAAAAATACCCTCCTTAAGGTCTAAGCTCATTTATAACACAAACAGCAGGATTTGTTTAATTGTTCAATTTTTGTGGCAGGAGACACGCGAGCTAGTTCACTACCACATCTGACTGACCCATCTGCACCTTTTTGCAGTTGAGAGTAAAATATTTTTAATAAAAAGTGGATTAGTATAAGCTGTAATTTTACTACATCTAGTTCTCCTTTGGGCTCTTGTATAGCTGTTAGTCAGAGGGGAATAGCGCCGTTAAAGGTCCTGCTCTCTCGTGCCAGCCCCACCCACAGCCACTGGCCAAACTGGTGGAGCATGCACTCTTATGATTTCTCTTGAGTGTTTTCCTCGTGTAACTGGTTGATCTTTTGTTTGCAAATGTTTTTCCAATGAATATTAATGATGTCATCATCAGTGTGGCTGATTCAGCGTGTGCGCGTGGAAAAGAAAGAATCAGTGTGTGGCTTCACCCAACAACTCAGCTGACATGGATGATCTAAATATATTCCTTTGAAGTGGCCAAACTGGAAAACTTGTGTCATTCACTGCATTGCCCCACACCCCTTCTCTAAACAAGTCTTTCCAGCCCAAGTTAAATGGCCATTTTCAAGCATGCAACACTGCAGAACAGGTGGCTTTCTGGCATGGCATTTTTTTTTTTTAATTGATACTTTTCTCCAGCTGGTCCTTTTTTAAAATTATTTGTTTGGTTTTTATTTGTTTGTTTGCTTGTTTGAATGTGCAGTGGTTATATAGCTTCTGCTGACCCTTTGTTTCTTTGTCTTGTCCAGATGCAACAGAGGAGTTTTTTGAGTATGATGCGGAGGAGTTCCTGGTGTTCCTGACCTTACTCATCACAGAGGGAAGGACACCAGAGTACTCTGTGAAAGGCAGGACTGAGGGGCTACATTGTCCGCCAGCCCAGTCAGCCATGCCTCCTCTTCACAAGCATGAATGCAGCGACAAACTACCCCAGGTAAGATTTTACTGTGCCCTATGTTTAAAGGCCTGTGTGTTTGTTTTTATTGTTCCACATTAAGAATATGGCTGCTTGTACATATTGAAAGGAGCCCTATATTTTGTATTCGTAAAATAGGCCCACTTTGGTACGCTGTGGGTCAGCAATTAGTGGTAGTTAAGCGGCCTCCAGGACTGTGCCAGGTCATGTCGTCTGCAACGATACAGCTATAGATTTTTACATGATTCAAATGTTGCCATGTAGAAATATCATTTT
Source organism: Pelvicachromis taeniatus (assembly GCA_015108175.1). Lineage (NCBI taxonomy): Eukaryota > Metazoa > Chordata > Actinopteri > Cichliformes > Cichlidae > Pelvicachromis > Pelvicachromis taeniatus. Next base: position 36,465 of record VURO01009010.1, read on the forward strand.
AAATTCTATGGACGCAACAATCAGACAAGCCCGGGCATGTCTGAGAGCTGTGTATCACCCTCAGATGATTTAGTGGGAACAGTTTTCTTGTACATTTTGTAAAGCATTGTGGTTGGTTGAAGTAGTTCTCTTTTTAGGTACTAAGGGTGGAAACAACAAACCATTAAGTACAACTGGTGATAAGCCACCCAAATGTAAACAAGTGACTCCACTGAGTTCTGCAGCACACGCAACAGTTGGAGTCCATCTGACCGGAAGTGCAAAGGGTGGATGGAGATTAGTAGGTTACATGATAGAAAAGCAGGGCTTTAAGCAGCTGGTTAAAAAGCTTGACCTAAGATATGAAGTCCCAGGTAGAAAATCTGTGTTAAATTTTTTTAAGGCTTAGAATTTAATGGTCTAGACCAGGGTTTCTGAGTGAGTTGAGAACGACTTAATGCATTTATCTGCAGTTTGGATCAACCTTACATGTAAACATAAGGAAATCAGATTTAAAGTAATTATATTGCATTCTTGTCTTTCTGAAATGGTTAACAGTTAGTTATAGAGCCAGTGTCGGTCTTACATGTTGCCAGATGATGATCCACCTCAGTTTTTATAATATGTAGATCTGCCCCATTCATCACTTTGGTAAACTTTTTATCAGGAATTGACATGTAAAAGGCACAATGCTGACAACCTTCTGTGGGATGACCTTCCAATCCCCCTTCAGGCACAGAATCTTTCCTTGCTTTAAGCAATGTCAGTGTACACAGTTACTCGTGCAGTCTTTGTTATGTTAACTAAAAGTTGGCTTTCCTGATGCTGGGCAGTATACCAGTTCATCCAGTTTAACTGGTACACGGCGCTGAATTCCTTTTAAATTTTGTCATACCAATCCTGAGTCCGCTGTCTCAAAAGTTTTGTACATAAATAAATAATAATGTTTTTTGCAGTGTTATTGGTTTGAGCCCAATGAAAGAAGAGCACCCAATAACGTAAACAATGCAGTATGCTGACTTCATTCAAAAACACCAACAATAAAAAGATATACACATAATTTCAAAGCATAACAGGCAGCCTGTTAAGAAGTATGTGCCAGCTGAATTTATTGTTTTAGTTGAGCATTAAAAAAAACAACAAAAAAAACCAAAGTAACTTTGTAACAAATCGTTATGTTAGGCTGCTCTAATTTTTGGAAAAGTATAGCTAATAAATGAGTCTATGGTATGTCCCTCTGTCACTAGGACTGCAGGAGAATTTCTTTTATTATTATTAGTTTTGTGTTGTTGTTTTTAACTCAGAGGTTAATAGCAATATTTACTCTCTATCTGCTGTGCCCCTAACTTTGGTGATCCCTAACTTTAGTGTTGACATTCACTAATGAACACTAACCGCTCACCTTTTCCCACGGATGTGTGTGTGCCTAGTGTCGGCAGGCGAGGCGTACCCGTTCTGAGGTGATCCTACTTTGGAGGAACAACATACCCATTATGATAGAGGTCATGCTCCTTCCAGACTGTTGCTATGGTGATGAGTGCCCCCCAAGTGATCTCATCAGTGACCCGGTCATCAAACAAGATGCTCTGCTGTTGGAGAGATGGACCTTGCAGGCTGTTCCTAGACAGTATGACATACATAAACAAACACACACACAGTTTTAAGATGGGGAATGCAATAAAATGTCTATTTTGTTACTTTTTGTAAAGTACACTGTCGTCTTTTACCATACATTATCTCACTGCTTGCTTTAACATTTAGTTTCACTGATGAAAAATCATATTAATCACAAAGAAGTTGTTGTGCAGGCAGATTTTGTTTTAAAAAATTGACTTGAAAGTGTTCAAGAAACTATTTGCTCAGGCTACTAAAATAGTCAGATTTTTCAAAGAAGAAAGACAGCACAAACATAACTTGTTTACTGGCTCTCAACCCTGTTTGATCTAGTTGAGACTAGCTGAAAAAGCACTTGATTTAATGGAATACAAAATTGTTATTACTGTCAGGCCTATTCATGCCTTAATGATAGGGAAATGATATCAATAACCTTGTTACAAGCTTTTTTTAAAAAAAAACAAACAAACTTGACTGCACAGAGCCTCGCGCTCACAGTCTGATGATAAAACTGACTTCACTCTGAGCCAAATGGATGCCAGCATACTCACAGATGCAGAAACCTATAACGCGTCTGCAAGGGTCACTGCAGCTGTTAAACTTGAAAGGATGTACATGGTATGTTTGGTCTTTACCCATCATGAGCATGTGCTTGTTTACCAGCAGACGTGTTGCACATGGGCCATAACAGTTGTCTTAGTATGACATCATGTGTTTTAACACACAACTGCTGCATTAAAAACTGCATTTTATTTTACATTTGTGGAACAAGGAAAAACCTTCAACCACTATTTGAAAAATCTTTAGTAAAAAAAGACAGAAAAACAAAGCACAGTTAAAAGCTTTAAAAGAAGAAAAAGAAAAACAATGGTCAAAAATCTGTAAACCTGAACAAAATGTGAGCAAAAATAAAAATGTATATAATTGGTGTGGTACTCGGGGAGTTAATTAGTCTGACACATTGGCCTACTTTCCTACTCACATGTGTAGGAACAAGGAACACTGTGAAAGATTAAAAAAATACGCATCGTTTTCTCATTAACCTGACATACTGGCACACTTCCACCATTTTTTCTTTCTTTCCTTTTTTATAGAAGCGGCGACCGTTTCATTGAGGAGAAGACCCTGCTGTTGGCTGTTCGTTCTTACGTCTTCTTCTCCCAGCTCAGCGCCTGGCTCAGTGCCTCACATGGCATCGTCCCCAGAAACATCCTGTACAGGTCAGATATAACACTCACTGAAGACTTTTAACAGTGATGGGCTGAAGACTGTTCAGTCACGCTTCCACACTAGTTCTAGTAAGCTAAAGTTATGTTAGTTGCACAGTTATATACACACGTGTAAGGTTTGTGTGCATAGCTAAAATGTTCTTGATAGATCTTGATTTTTTTTAAACTTAACAGTTAACATGAACCTGTTTATTGAGTCAGGATTTCTCCATCCAATAGGATCAGTGCTGCTGACGAAGAGTTGGTGTGGCAGTTTTCCCAACCACCTTCAGAGCACATATTCCCAGTCCCCAATGTTTCCCAGAGTGTTGCACTGCAGGTCCGTGTCCAGTCGCTCCCTAGACAGCCCACCTATCCAACTCTGGCCTGCAGCATCCATACCGGCCTTCCTCCGCTTTACAGTAAGACTCCCAGCCTCAACCCAAACCTTAACAGCCATGGTGGCCTGCCCACCCTCAAAAAGAACCAGGACCCCAGTAAGGACAACCTCCTCAACAACTCTAATACGTACAGCAAGAGCTCCAACTCCATGTCCAGCCTTCTCCTCAATGGCTTACCCATTCCCAGTCTCCCCATCAACAACATCCCCATTAACAGCCTTCCTCACACATCGGTGCCACATCCATACAGCAAGAAGAGCCAAGAGCCTGGTGAAAATCACTCGTATCAGAACGGAGAGCTCTCACAGGGCAACACCCCCCAACGTCAGGGCTCCCCAGTCTTCCACAGGCCCTCTCACTCCCCCACGCCATCCCGCTCCCACTCTCCCTCCCCACTTCCTACAAGTAAAGCAGGGAAGTGGCTGTACTCAACCCTTAATGGTTCATCTGAACCCACACAGGTAGAGGACTATGGTTTGTGTACCAACAACAACAACAACGAGAGGTCAAAGAGTGCCATCCCTGAGCCTCTGAGAGCTTTTAAGAATTTTTCCATGGCCGAGCCACCTCGCTGCCCCTCCCCGAGGCCTGCTGCACCTGAGACAAACCCACTTATTGGCTCTCTGCTGCAGGAGAGACAGGAAGTTATTGCCCGCATTGCACAGAGGCTCAACTTCTGTGACCCCACAGCACCCCCACTCCCTCCCGGCCTTTTTGCTTCTGACAACCCTCCCAAAGCCATGTGGGGCAGTAACCATGATGATATAACTGCCAGTAAGACCAAAGAGCCTGAGGTACCGCCCTATGAGTCTGTGGGACATGTGTGGCCCACACCGTTTAACATACCTGTGACTGACACTTCTTTCGGGAAATGGGAAAGCTCCTCCCCTAAACCTGCAACCTGCAGGAGGCTGAAAATGACTGAGACAAGAGACAGAGAAGATCAGAGGAATGGAGAGAAGGAGACAGACAGAGAGAAGGAGAAAGACAGGGAGAGGGATACAGACAGCTCTCTGATTGCCCAAGCAGTTCAAGACATTACTAGGCTCATCCAGGAGAGACTGTCTGTCCCCTCTCTGTCCCCCTGGCACAGCAGAAGCAGCAGCCCTCTGCACCATACTCATACAACAACGGTGACACACACAGTCCGCACATACTCACACACCACACACATCCCGCATGCCCCACACACTGCCACCAATGGCTACACCAATGGCCACATACCTAGCCACGAACCTCACAGAGGCAGCATGCACACCGCTGCCACACACACGCCTATTTGCACAGACAAGCCCCGAGTTGATCGGGGTGCCGAATGCCATTCTCCCCGGGCCCAAAATGGTGCTCAGTCTACACTTGAAGAACCCTCATTCAGAGGCCAGTCCCATGCACAGGCTGGTCAGCGTTTACGAACTCCCCCAAAGGAAATGCTCAGAGTCAAGACACCCAGCAGCCATGAATCCCCCCCTGCCTCCCCCTTCATTGAACACCGCTCCAGACAAGCCCAGATTGCGAACTGGACTTGCTATGACGCCAGCCCAAACATGAACTGTAACAGAAGCCACGACCACAGCAAGCCTCAACCTCAATCCCAGATGCAAATGCAGATGCAGAACTGCAAACCTGCCCAGTCCCCAACCCTCCGGGATGAGAACCAGGCACCCTCAGATTCTGGATGCTCCAGCACATCGAGTCTAGATATGACTCCACCTTCTACTGTTCTCGTAAGGCAATTCTTTCTCTAATGAGCATATCACACACATACTGATGATGTGTGTGATATGCTCACTATATATACATATAGTGAGCATATATATAAATAAACTCACTATTTTATATATAAGATAATTGTAATAACAAAGTAACATGCTTTATGCTAAGAGCTGGGCTAGGAAGATAATGTAAGGTCACTTGTCCACTTGCAAGCTGTTTTAATGTATTCTTTCTCCATCTCCAGCGTGCTCCAAGTCCCTCCCCTCTGCGTCCCTGCAACAGCTGGAAGAAACAGAATCGCCACTCATTAGACGCTACAGCAACCAAGGCCTTCCACCCCTGCACTGGCCTGCCTCTGCTCTCCAGCCCTGTAAGAAGCACACACACTCATGTACAGTAGCTTCATGTCTTCTAACTGAAACAGTTCTCAGCTTCAAACTTAAACATCTGCTGAAAAGACACTTGAGTCAGATGCAGGCTTACCTAATGTTTTAGCTAAGCTTTAATAATCACTGTCAGAGTCCATGCAAGTCTTTGTCATAACACCACGCTGACCACCTCATGTTGAAGCATTACTCACAGTGCTTCACCAATGAATGTACTGCAGTACTTTAAATGTTGATGATTAGGATAGCTCTTTTTTTTGGCTGCTGGGCTACTTAGTAGTTTTTCAGCGGTAATGTACACATATGGCGCTAAGTAAGGTATATGACTCATCAGTGTCTCACCAGTCACAAGTTTTATCATCAGTTTCCTGTCTTCTGATCACTTTCACACACACACACACACTTAAGTCTCACCAACAACATGCTGACATATACAGGTCATGACACTCTCTCTATAAAAATATATATAAATGAAAATATGTGTTAATGGTGTCCTGTGTGTCTGCTTACAGGTTCCTCAGAGGAAAAGTCAAACAGGATACTTTGACCTGGACACCTCTGTGGCTGGCTGTAAGGGTTTGCCTTGGGCCTCTGGGAAAAGGTATACATTTTCTCACCTGGGATCTGTGTTACTATAGTTACTAGTTTCCAACTCAGTTTGTACAAGAAAATAAGTTTGGGGCACTTTGACTAATTACAATACAGCCTTTTGTCTTATAGTTACCTCCCACATTATCTGTTGATTACAGTACCATCTGGATCTAGTTACTCATATTTTTCATCATGATTTTTAAAACCTACATGTTTCGCTCACTTTGCAGGCTCACAGCTTTTACTGTTTAGGAGGATTCAGGAAATCGGAGCTGGCAGCAATCGCTTTAGAGTGTCGGTTCAGGACACTTGCAACTGTTCAGATGCGAGCAGAACAAACAGGCAGAGTCCAGGAATAAAGTTGTCATTCAATATATTTCAAATGAGTATTTTGAGTGGGTGTGTGTGGTTTCTGTAGACAAAACATAATGATACAAACCTCAAAAGTTCCTCATACGTGCTGAACTGTTTGATGTCAGGTATCGCTGGACTAGCTGATCTGGTTAGCAGACCACAGAACACTGGCTTCCTCAGCTCCTCCACTTCCTCCTTAGCTTCTCCCACTGGTGCTTGTGGCCAAAGGCTGGGTGGCAGCTGAAGAAATGGTGGGCCCCGACTCTAGCGATTCTCACCAGCAAGCTGAACCATGGTTTTCCCTCTTGTGATATAGTCTGCAGGATTGGTTCCTGAGTCAACGTACCGCCAGGATGCTGAATCAGAGAGTTCTTGTATCTCTGCCACTCTGGTTCCCACAAACACTTTATATGTGAATGGAGTCAGTTAAGTACTGTGGTCGAGTCTGTCCAGAACACTACATCTTGGATGTCAAGGGTCAGTTCTTTCTTCAGAACAGAAGCCAGCTGTGCTCCTTTAAGGGAATTGAGAGTCGCTTCTTGGGTGCAACTCTCGACCTCGCGGCTAAGAAAGCCACCTGGACCTTTCCTTCGCCTTGGTCTGTGCACAAATATGCCACAGACCCATAGGCACGCTCAGAGGCATCACAAAATACATGAAAGCTTCGATGGCTGTCACTGCAATCCGAGCGTGAATCTGTGTAGCATCTCGGCAGCGTTATCTGTGAGAGCTGGCCCAATTCACTTTCCCACAAACGCCAGGCCTGGAGCAGATTCTCAGGTAAGTGAGGATCATCCCATCCTCTTTTCTTGTCCCAGAGGTGTTGCACAATGACCTTTGCTCTGGTCGTATATGGAAGGAGAAACCCAAGAGGGTCATACTGCTGGGCAAGCAGCCGATAAATGTTGCGCATGGTTGGCTCTGAAGTGATTCTCTGCTGATGCTTATACCGCAGTGCATCAGTCTTACAGTGCCATACCAGTCCTAGAGTGCGCTCTTGAGGATCAGCTGACTCCTGGGAAAGCCAGAGAACAGTACTTTCTGACTGGGACTCAACTGGTAGGTGGCTGATGACCATGTGGACATCACTAGCCCATTGTCTTAGTTCAAATCCACCCTCCAAGAGGAGGGACTGCAGGCGATCCACCAACGTCTTGGCTTGGGCTTTTGATGGGAGGCTCTGCAAACAGTTGTCAACATAGAAATTATGTTCTATGGACAGACGAGCATCCTCTCCCAGCTCAGTGTGTTTCTGGACATGGGCCTGAAGTGCAAATGTGGCGCAGCACAGACTGCACGTAGTCCCAAACGGAAGCACCTGCCATTTGTAGATGGTGGGTTTTTCATCTACCTTCATGTCTCGCCACAGAGACAGAGAAAGGGTTTGTCCTCATCTAGCAGACGGACCTGATGGAACATCCCCTTTATGTCACTGCTGAAGGCAACTGGGTGTTCCCTGAACCTGAGAAGGACTCTAACAGGCTAGCTCCCAGTGTAGGCCCTGGCAGAAGGTAGTCGTTCAGGCTCTGATCCTTGTAGGTGAAGGAACAATTGAACACTATCCTGTCTTTGCCGTTGTGGTGCACCATGTGATGGGGGATGAACCACGAACAGTTACTGGCTGCAGCCTCTTCCGGGGCCACAGTTGTGACAAAGCCAGCCCGAAGTAGTTTGTGGATTTCCTGAGAGTAGGCAGCTGCCTTCTGTGGTTCTCTGGCAAGCCGCTTCTCAGTACCACGAAGCTGAGCCAAAACTGCTTCTGGTGTAGCATGAAGAGGGGGAAGATTCTTCTTCCACAGTAGTGGGGTGGCGTAGCGGCGTACTCCATCAACTGTTATTCTAATGGTCTTTTCCTCAAGTCTCTGAATGGCTTCAGCGTCTTGTCGAGACCTGGTAATGAGCCGCTCACTCCGATATGGCAAGATATCCATTTTCCAGAGTCTCTCAACATGGTTGAAGAGCTCAGCTTCTGGTGAGGCCCCAGAGGTGAAAAGACACTGCTGTGGGGTAAGCCGGTGACGTAGGACTCTCGATGGACCCTGTAAAGTCCATCCGAGTCGGGTGTGCACAGCTGCAGGTCCACCTGGAGGGCCCAGACGTACTGGCTCCACAGGAGTGAGAAGATGTGGATTATCTGACCCAATAAGCAGAAGGGGCTGTACTTCCTTTATGTCTGACAGTGGCAGGTGCTTAAGGTGACGGTACCGCTCCTGTAATGCTCTAATTGGGTAACTATGGCGTGCTAGGCCAAGTTCCTTTGCAGTGAAGGCTCGGTGGATCTGGAAGGATTTGTTAGGCTGTGAGGCAGGAGAAATGGAGAAAGACACAGTGGCACCATGGATAGTACAGATGTCTTGACGGACAGTGCGGAGTGCTAGGTCCTCAGCTTCCCCATGAAGCCCCAATCGATCAGCCGCTTCACGTAGAAGAATTGTACGCTCTGAACCATCATCCAGTATAGCGTAGGTTTCAACCATCTTGGTACTGCTTCTAAGGATGACACGACTTAGCTTGAGTAGCACCTGACTGCTATTGGTCTGCCGGTCTACGTACAGTGTCTCAGAGGTGGAACTTACTAAGCAGGTGCTTTCCTCCGGTGCACTGGTTGAATCAGAGGCTGTAGCATCTGGGCTGGTATTGACATCATGAAGAACTTCAAGGTGTCGGCGGCCGCATGGTTTACATTTGGCTTTGAGGTTACACTTGGCTGCTTGATGATCACGGGCGCATCGCCAGCACCTCTTATTTGCCTTAATCCACTCTGTCTTCTGTTCCTTAGACAAGAGTTTGAAGTTACTGCACTGATTCAGGTAATGCTGCACCGTATTACAGAATGGGCAGTACTTCTTTGGCCTTTCTTGTGTCACTGACGTGTCCCCTTCTGTCTTTCTCTTAGGCTCACTACCATGGAGGATGGTAGTAGTCTTCTGAAACTTAAGCTCAGGACGTCTCTCCCTCCGTGAAACTTGCTTCTCCCGGTTTGAGTGGTCACAGTACTGGTCTCCAATTACCTGGACACGCACCTCATACTCAAGCCATTCAGCTAGATCGAGCAGTGTTGGTATAGGAGTGTTGATGGGATTGACAAACCTCTGGAAATTTGCTCTCAGATCATAAGGTAACTTAGCTAATAGCCGGGATACGTGTGAGCCACACCTCAACTCTGTCCGACCCTGTCCTCCCAACTGGTGTAACATACCCACTAGTGCACGGACTTGGAGTGCAAAAGACTTGAAGGCTCTGATGTCACCACCCCTGACGTTGGGTCCATCCATCAGTTTGGTGATCCTTTGTAAGGCCAGATGTTGAGGTTGCCCATACATTTCTGTAAGTGCTCTCATGGTGTCAGTAAATGGGAATGGACTGTTACTGTATGAGTCAGCTATAAGCAGTGCTTCTTCACACTTAAGGTGATCTGTCAATATTTGAAACTTAAAGTGTTCAGGAGCATCACATGGAAGTATGTTATCTAAAGCTAACTTTAATCTTGCAAACTCACGTGGGTCCTCGTGCACAAAATCAGGGATTGTTGGTTGAGGTCCCCGATAAGTCTCTATTGGTCGGGTTCTGCTGAGAGAGCGTGGTGTTTGAGGGTACTCAGTGGGCGGCAGGCGATCAGGTGAACACTGTCGACGGTCATCTGGGTAGTTACCACTGCGCCTGTAGTAATGATGTGAATCCTGATATCCATATCCATAAGGAGGACTATAGTGACGGTCAGGGCAGCTCATGTACCTGTCATCTCGTCTATAGTATGTATCATCCTCATAGCAGGCTCCTGGCCTTGGCAATCTAGGAGGAGTGGCAGGCCGACTGTAGCTCCTGTCGCGGCAAGCATACACCTCATCTACCCTTCTTTTGCTTGTAAAATGCTGTGACCGTCCCTCTGCTGCTGAAGCGTGAAGTGAAGGGGGTCTCTCACCTTGGGTTGTTGGTGGAAGGAAATCTTGAGATTCAGGAGATGATTCAACTGAAGGTGATGGTGACTGTGCGCTGCGCTCCCTGTGAAGATCTGCTTCATTTAGACTGTAAATGAGCTCCTCAATCGAGCCATGCTGGCTATCCTCTTGACGTTGAGACTCATCCCCGATTGGCACCTGTGGAGCACTTTCTGGCTGATGTGGGCCCTTTTGACCTCTGATTGGCACCAGCTTACTAGTGTGTGCAGGTGTGGTTGACATCTCATCCTCACGAAGTCCAGACTGTGATGTGGCCTGCTGTGGAGCTAGTACAGGGGAGCTAGAGATCAATTTGGTCAGGTGTTGCACATCTAGTCGCAGTTGATTGTGTTCCTCTTTCATGTGACGAATATATTGGAGAATCTCAGGATGAGTAGAATGCTTGTCATGACCATCATGTGAGAGTTGGTTCTTAGCAGGGT
>VURO01009014.1:3896-15947 GCA_015108175.1 Pelvicachromis taeniatus
GTCTTGGCAAGTGGTTGCTGGAGGTTGCTGGCTGTTGCAAAGTGAAATTGGTCACAAAGAGGGTGCTGTACCAAAACCTTCTTGTAATTGGTGTGGTCGCCTGTAGTTTGCTTTCAACTGCAACACAGGTTTAAACAAATGAGCAGCTTTTATTTGTTTGAGTAACAAAAACACAAAATGCATTGTGGTTTTCAGTGAACTAGAAACATTAACATTTAGTCTCTTAGCCAGCGTGACTCAGGCCTTAGCAGCTGGTTTCACATACAGACAGCAACCATTTGCCAACCCGTGGTACTTGTGTTTGCCATGGAGTCAGCAACTGGTTTCTAGGCTTGTGTGACTGGGATTTCACTTAATGTAAGTGAAATTATTACATAAACGGCTCATGATATTCACCCACTGATCAAAAACTATTCATATGCTCTAATCTTTGTAATGTGGTTTACAGTGGATTGTACTAGGTCTGTAAATAGACCGGTTGTACTAGGATGCCAGAATGCAATTAAGTAGAGTAGTTAAATCCTGGTAATTGGATGTTAATATTACAGCATGTGAGCAACACAACTTCAGTTGTTCATTCATTTGAATTTACAGGTTGACTAAAGGAAAAACTTTTAGAGCCATATGATTTATCAGTAAAATATCATTGCTAACAAAATACAACTGTATATATTTTTTTCTTTCATTAAAAGGTAGAGTCTGTGAAAAGCACTGTATCAACAACATCATGTGCAGAAGTGGTGTTTTTGTGTTGTTGCCAAAGGTGCAAGATAAGTTTCATGCTGAATAATAAGGATAATGATGGTTCATTAGATCATGCTGCTTTATTGGCTGAACATATGTGGTACAGTGATAAACAGGATGAGGTCGAAAGCTGCTTATACTGCTGATATTACTGATCATATTGTTCTTAGACCCTCCTGTGAATATGTGAAACTGCAGCAGAGGATACTTTGCTACTGCTTTGCATGAAACTTGAGATGAGAATTTAATTGAAATTCCAATACTGTCGTTGCCACAGTCAATATCAGCACAAATATTGAAGTGCACATAATATGAACCCAGATGCACACATGCGGCATGCATGTGCAGGCACTAACACGAGTCTCTCTGTGGACCTTCAGGTACAGAATTAATGGGCAAACCCTTAGATCTGCCTGTAGTGAGGAACCCATGACTCTTCCTTTGATCTACTCATATTTGGAACATTTCCATATACACAGAGATATTCTGTGAGATGAATACAGATGATTAAATTGCAGCAATCTGAAAAACTGCATTATCTATCCATCTATCTATCTGTTTCAGTGGTAATATCCATTGACCTTAGTATACTTCTTTTGTTTCAGTTGAGATATATGGCTCTTAATGGTATTTAATGTAGGATGAATGATGTTCAAAACATTAGTCACACCCAACTTAAGAACACAAGAAAGCTATCAGGGCTTCTACACTTGTGTGTTACCATGTTTTTTTCATTCTTTCTCATTCTTTACTATTTTATTCAGACATCTCTCCCCATCCAAAGCTTCGTTGAAAGCTCACAAATATTTCAAGGTTGCTTTTCTGGTCTGTTGGCCATCTCCTTGATGTAATCCAGCTGTTGCTAGAGGTGCCCAAGTGATCCCGATCTGTGATGGTGTGAGGATTAGAGCCAAGCAAAAGTGTCCAACCATTTGGACATCTACTCATCTGCTTTCTTATCTGCAAACTCCCTGCTTCTTTCACTAAATCAGTATGTACATATAAAAGGAAGATCTCACAGAAAAATGGATATATGAAACAAGGAACTGAGTTCACACTTCACTCATTTTTACAAATGTTCTTGCATTTTTGACTTTTGAATTATTTTATTAGTAATTCACTCCAGTATTTCAAAAATCTATTACAAGCACATTAACATTAAACTAAAAGATTAATTTCATGAAGATGCAGCAATCAGGCTTAACATAGCAACGTAAATTGATTGGAACTAGAGTGTTGATAAATATTCAGAATGCCTTGGACATAAAAAGAAATGATTTAGACTTAAGACCAGTAAAGCATCATTAAAAGACACACACACAAAATACAATACGCTGAAGGCAAAAAAATTAGTCTGAAATCAATTTTAGACCAAAAACTTTCAAACCTTAATTTCAAAGCAGCTTCTAAACCTTTTCGAGCAGCTAAAAGGTTTCTTTCCTGAAATCCTTTCATATGTGCCATTTTATTGCTCCATAACCTTTAAAAAAAAAGTATAGTTTTGCTGCATTATTTACACAGATCTTATTGACATTCCTATTGACCTGCTAATCTCAGGAAAACCCTAACACCAAACTGCATTTCTTTATGTATACTCTTCCTTCAAGAACAAAAACCTTCTCGAGGGCAGTCCAAGCACTGATTGCATAATGAACTGCTGTCTTGGTAAATCACACACTAATTACATACAGATTGTGCTCACACAAATTAAATGAAAAGATGTAGTGCAAATTTGGCTTGCGTTCGTATGCGTATAAATCTGCCCTGTGAGCTCTTTCACCAACATGCCTCTTCTCTGTTCTTCTCTGTATGTTACTTACATATCTTCATGTAGCCCAATGGCTGTAAAAATCTTATCTTTTATTTCAAAACATATTAATGAAAGGTCGTTTGAAGTATGGGAAGTTGTAAGTTGATTAATTGTCCCTTTTATATTACATTAAGTCTGCTTTTGCTTTAGTAATATAATTTACCAGGCTCATACTTAGGTGTTGGATAGCAGGGAAAGCATTTACAGCTCAGGCATGGCGGTATATGGGATCGGCTCTTGAGACATCATTATCCATACAGGTTGAGAAGTCTGAGGCGAGAAAGTAAACTTGGGAAAACTGTCCTGTCCTCAAATATATTTGGGCTCCATAAAACCAGCTTTTCTGACAGAATGCCCTGTTTGAATTTATTCATTGTTTCTATAGAATCACTGACCTGAAAAATTAAAGGAGAACTTTAGCTGTTATTGGAAAAATTACAGTAAGAGCACATACAAATCTTACATGTACCTACATTAAAAAAAATATATATATATTTTGCAGATGGTGTTATCGTTGTTGCACGGCTGTTGGTATTAGTTTCAATATTTTTTAGGTGATTTAACGCTTGAGCCCTAAATTTCTCTGTGGCTTTCGAGTGTAGTAAATTGTGCTGTCAATAAACACAAAAGCTTACACTGGGATTTGGAATGAAGTACTCATGCACTCGTGCATATTTGTATCCATTGCTAAAAAGAAAAGCAAAGATGTGACGTTTAGTGTAACTGACTTGATGGTCAAAGGCCAACAGATAGAAATGTACTTTTTTTTCCTCTTAAGAATCTGTCGCACAGATTTAAATTTTTCCTGAGTAGATGAAAACAAAAGGTTATATAAGTGAGTCATCATTACTTAACTGATTATTATTTATTTAGGTTACAACTGTCTGAACTATGGTGAGTTGGTATTATTAATACTAACAAGGTTGCTAACTATCAAACTGCAATATTTTAAACATGAACATAGATGTCTAGGGACAGAGTGTGAACAAGGCTTCCAGGAAGACAAAATGAATGATTAAAGTCAGTGTCACACGAGATTGTAGCTGTCGTATGTCATCTTAGTTGCACACATCTGTATGACCCTCGTTTCATTTTGAGGTCACAATTATTTTGTGCACGGTAGTTTTTTTCCAGCAAGACTGGGAACTGTCAGATCTGCATATATGAATACACTGGAACAAATTAATTTCTTTTGACATCAAATATCAGAAAGCATGCAGTTTGTTTGTACTCTGATTTATCTGATCTAAATGCGTCATATGATTGAACTTTGAATACTGGTAGGCTGTTCATCAAGAAATGCCCTAAAATATCAAATAAATTCAAAATATCTTATGACGGTATCAAAAATATATGTCTACAGAAATATGTTTTCCCAAATAACTCTATAGCCTTGTTACATAGTAAGTGAGCTAACAGATTTTACAGTGAAAACAAATGAAATTGAATGTCATGAAAGTTTGAGAAATGGGGAATTTTGTCACACGGGGGACATGCTTTCTATTTTTTCTTCTATTTAACTATAACTTTTTTGCAACTTCTTTGTTAACACAAAACATACCAGGAACAAAAATTTTTTTTTTTTAAATCCTGACGTTTAACTGACATCTTTAAAATACCTTTCTCTTGCCGTCTTTCTCGCCTAAAGATCTCTGCTTTAAAAACACACAACAACCACTGGAAACCCCGGGGAAAGAATCTACTCGGTATCCCTTCGAAAGAATTTGCTAATCATGTGCATTTTTTCACTCTCTTCCTTGCAGTTCCCTCCAGAGTGATGACGATGATGAGGTGTCTAACAAGACGTGGGTGCTGACTCCCAAAGTGTATGAGAGTGATGTCACACACATCCTAAACAGCCTACTAGATGGATATGACAACAAGCTCAGACCTGACATCGGAGGTGGGCGCTGATTTTTCACAGATAATATGTTTAGTCACAGAATCATAAAGATATCGGGACAAATTTGCAATTAGAGCTATACAACAACGAGTCAAAGTGCTATAACCACTCACAGACAAAGAATAGAGTATAGTACTTAGGCTTAAGTTTTGGGTTAAGAGTTAAAATATAAGTGACTTGTTTAACACTGATTACTGAATTTCCCGAAGGAAACCACCCGAGGGATTAATCAAGTTTTATCTTATCTTATCTCTCTGATGGTACTGTAAAACAGAAATGTATATAACCTGCTGAACCAGGTCTAGGTTTGTAAGAGTGGCTGAACAAAGGTTTCATTAACAATCCAAAAACAAAGACCTTTAATCGAAGTCGCTGGCAGTTTACTAGATACAAACCAGACAAATGCATTTATAACCTCTGTTTAACAACAGAATTAGCATTATGAATCATTGCCCTATGGAGTTAGCTTCCACATACAGTACATAAAATACTCATTTCATAATAAAAAAAATACATGTACATGTAGTTACAATTAAGTCCATCCATTCACTTCCGCTTATCCTTTTCAGGGGGGTGCTGGAGCCTATCCCAGCTGTCTTGGGGCTATAGGCGGGGTACACCCTGGACAGGTCGCCAGTCTGTCACAGGGCTAACACATAGACAGACAACCATTTGCACTCACATTCACTCCCGCATTCACGCCTATGGGCAATTTAGTGTTTCCAATTAACCTATCCCCACAAACTGCATGTCTAATCATCAAGTCAAGGCTTTAATTATCCTGTTCACTCATAAAAAGCACGCCCATTTCAAACACAATAAATACATAATGAAAGTCACTAAAAATTCCTTGCCATAGAATTTCAGCAGTCTTGGATCTAATATTATCCAAGAAATTGTGAAAATACTCTTGAAGCTTTATGCTAGCTGTCCTTTTTCTTCTCTTAAAAAATGCACATGCATGCAGTACGGTCAGGGACACTGTCACCATCCTGCAAGCCTGTAGACAGCTATCTTACTCTCCTCATTCTGACAGACAGCTGAGCAGGACTCCTTGTCTGCAGAAGCCTATCACGTCCATCTGCAAGACCAGATAAGGGAGATACTCAGTACCTTTGAATACTTGATTAATGTGTCAGTGGTTTCCTGGGAAACTCAGTTAAAGTCAGAAATAGTGTTGAAGTGACATAGTGTCAAATAATAAAGCTGTACCAGTCTGCAGAACTATATATGATTTGCTTGCCCACCCACTGTTATATTCATACTAATTAGGCACTGCCCAGTGCTATATATGTAAGTAAAAAAAATGGCGAGGGTAGTTTGTAAAAATCCATTACTACTTACTTTTCTGTTTTGTCAAAGTTTATACCATCATTAGGCAATTTTGTTGCAACAAAAAGTCCATAGTCCATTGTGACAAATGGAATACAGCACCAGAAAGATTTTGACCTAATTTTAATCATAACTTTATAAAGCATGACTAATGAATTGAACTAAATGATACATTTTTTCTGTGCATGAATGTAGCAGAGTAATGCTAATGCAGCATCAGCAACAAATCCTTTACATTAGTCTGTATTCATGTTCTCCTGTATACGATGTACAATATTATACATATTTTACAGTATATGGAATACCAGCTATAAAGTGACAGGTTTTATGAGGGGATGGTCTTTATTCTTGATACTTTAAAAGTGGGTCTGTGCTATAAATTGAAGAGCAGCTTAGATGTGCTTTGAGGTGAAGCTGCAACCAAGAGAGCCGCTGCTTAGCTGGGCGGCTGGCTGCCACAGTCTTAGCCATCATCTTCAAATGTTCTGTGATCTTGCTCTCTCAGCGCTAGTCTTCCAGCTGCCACCAAGTTACACATCTACACAGGGGATATAATTAACTGGCTGTACTGTCATCTGAGCCAACAACCAGCCAGCCATACCAAGGCAAAGTGAAGTTTCTACTCCACTCCTCAGAGCTCTGAAAGTTGTTGATTTAGATTAATTGCTGATTGTGCCAAGTCCATTGTGATGCTGATTTAATTTTAATGGACATAGAGTGTATTGTATATAAAGAATTGACGCAATTGGACTGTGAGACAGAAAAAATGTCCTAAAACTCTTAATTTCTGTGTTATAATCCATCTTTGGATTTGATCAAGGTTTTTATTAAAGATTCACTAATAGGGAAAATAAATAGGGCTTTGGGTTGTTGTACACTAAGTTAGATGATTTTAGGCTTCAGCTCTAAATGGCTCATGATGTCAGTTAATAGAGTGTATTAGCTAACTGAGCACTGAATTGGCTTGTTCCATATTGTTACCGGGAGGAAGTTTAGACGTTTGGTGCACTCACTTTATGTTCATTGGCAAATTAGGATGATTTTTCCTAACAGCTAATTGCCCTTGTATTAAAGTAGACCTTATTCTAGCTGATTATAATAAAAAGGAGGGCAATAAAACTTTCCTTTTTATATTAATTATATATTTTTGTTAGTCTCAAATTTTGATGTTTTTTTAAATGTATGATTATATATGTTATTTTCAGTGCAAGGTCTTTATAATATTACTCAGATGTCCCTCCCCACTTATTTACTGAGAACAATACCTGAGACCATTGCATGTGGTCTCATCACTGTGCATGCATGTGTTTGTGTTCATTCATGTGCAAACACTGTCAGCATGGCGGGAGTGCAACGCACATTTATGTTTGCCTTTGAGTGACATGGAAAATGGATGCAAACCTGCACTCACTTCCTCAGTCTCTCTCTCTCACACTCACTACAGCTCCAACATCAAACCTTGAGGGTGGTTGAGTTTTAACCCGACTCTCCTGTAAGACATAACAGTCAGTCATCCATGAACATTAGATAGCAACATGTACAAGTTGATTCAGGCTACCTTAGAGGCTCTAGCAGAGAATGAATGTCCATTTGACACCAGCTTTCCAATTTCCTTAGTCATACTTTGTCTGGTCCTTGGCTGCCAACCTTGCTAAACCAGGATAGGTATTAGGCCACAATGGTATAACATAAAATGATTGGCAAATGGTATAACTGCAGGTGCAGAAGAACATAGATACATGCAAAACATGTGCGCGCAAAGGTTTTCTTTAAAATTCATTATTCTCAGTTAAAAATCAGACTTTGAACTTTCCTTGTAAAAATGATGTCGTATATTGGTTTTGTGAAAAATTCTATCAACTATGAATATATAGAGAATGAATGTGCGGTTGTCAGAAACCAGTTTGATATGGAAGCTGACCTTGTATTCTTAGTCTCCTCACAGAGAAAATGAGGTCTGAACTTTTTCTATTTGACCTGGTTAAATTCTAATGCTACAATATGAAATTGCAAAATCTACACAGCAAATCCAGCATGGCCAAATTAACACTGTCAGATTTGATTTCAACACGTTTAAAGTGTCTATATGGGTCCACACCAGAAAGTGTTAATTTAACTCTGATTTTTAAACATCAAATCTCAAATCATTTAACACTTATTAACACTAACTAGGAGTTAAAAGTTTATATATTAACTCTCACTGAGTATTTTATTTTAACTATATAAGAGTTATCTTCTAATTTATTCTAAAAGGTGTAATAATGTTTGGAACTTTTAGAAATTCTTTGGGAAATAAACATTTTAAAAAAGAGAAGTTTTTCTGAAAAAAATATTTATTTTGAACTGTGCACCACAATTTCAAAGCATCTAAAACATGGAACAACATGGAACAATGTACATGGCTCTTTCTTGGGTCTGACACAGGTGAGCTGGTCAATGCAAATAGCAGCATGCACATTACTCTTTTTCTTCAGTACAGTATGCATGTCCTCCCACACATCACTGTGTGGGACTTTGACGTACTTCTGCTCTCCCCCATATTCCACCTTTGCAAGCGTATCCTGTGTGGAGATTAAAAATGTGGAGAATAAAAATTAGCTGTGCAGTAATTAATTGCAGAAATAATTTGCAGCAGAGTAAAAGAAATAATCATTTTTGAGCCATAACCTGTGTAAAGTATTTTCCCAAAAAACGATTTTAGATACAAATCCACTGCCCATATTTGAAGTCAATGTTATAGCCTGAAGACAGAAAATAGTTAATGCCCAAATAAATTTAAAACCTCAATCTTTTTAATTTTGAACTAAACCATGTGCACATCTGCTACTGCTGTTTGCTCTGTTTTTGTGGGAGATTTTCAGGCTTCAAGTAGCGCTATCATTTTATTGCCAGTCCGTACTCCGTTGTTCTCGACTACCGAATATTCATATGCAAGCTTTTTTTCAACGCTATTGACTTTGCCCACAAACAATAGATTTCAGTAAGCTAAAACAGATCATTATGCTATCACCAACGCCTTACACACAGCTTTGTCTCAACTCAAAAAAAGCCACAGAATTAAAAGCTAATAATATTGATTAAAACAATCTGAAGAAAAAAAGACTTACCAGGCGGCAAACAACTCAGAAATATGGAGAGCAAAATGTTTGGAAAACCACTCCGCTTCAGCTTTGGTCAGAATCAAAGACTCTGGGGGGCGGGGCCTGTGAGTTTACTCTGTCAGTATCATAGCCCCTTTAGGAGTTCAGAGTTAAGAGGTCAAGAGTTAATGTTTCCATTGTAACTGTCATAGTCCTGGGTCTTATGACCCAGCGTTTTCTGTTTATTGTTGTATTTTGTTGTTTTCTGTTCAGACCCCCAGCCCTTAGTTTCTCTGTGTTCCCCTTGTTTTTGTGTTCAGTGATCTCCACCATTGTTTTTTGTTATTTTGCTGTCTGTGTTTGGTTTTGCTGCTTTCCCCTGCCTGTTCCCTCTGTAGTCAAGCCCCTCTTGTTTATCCATGTCTCTGAGTATGTCTCTGTGTTTTTGTGTTTCCTGTTTTACTTTGAAGGTTGTCGTCTCATGTCAGTTTTTTCAGTTTTGCTTCCCTGTTCTCGTTAGCCCTAATGTCTCCCAGCCATGTTCACCTCCTGCCTCTCGCTCCCCCTCGCTATGTCCTGTCTATTTAAGCTGTGTGTTTTCTGTGCTTTCCAGTTGCGTTGTTAACGTCAACTCCCGGTTTTTCAGGGTCCCGTTCCGGCGCGTCCTGCTGTGTGTGGTCCCTTGTGTTTTTTGGTGGATTATGTTTTCATGTTCTAGTTTGTTTTTTGGATTTTGTAAAGCCGGCAATAAAGCTGTGTTTGAGCTTCACTGAGAGTCTGCATTCTGGTTCCTCTTCCTTGTTCTTGCCTGCACACAGCTAGCCCTGACAGTAACACCTCCAGATTTGATATAGAAACCCTCATTTTTAACACTCGATTTTAACTATCATCATTTTACACCTCAGAGTTACATTAAAAGAATGTGACTCTACCAGAGTAAAATTAACTCTACCCTTGCACAAAGTCTACTAACACCAAAAAATTTAACACTTTTGAATTTGCTGTGTGGATCTGTGTCTGTGAAGGTTCTCAGTAATCCAGGCCATTGTAGTCCAGGGAGCTTGGAAAGAAAAGCGTCTGGACTTCCTTAAGTCTCCTTGTCTCAGACAAAAACAGTTTCATCCCAAAAACAAACTTAACAATGTAGTGTATGCTATACAGTGTAGCGAGGAATGCTCAGACCTCTACATTGGAGAAATAGCCACTTCATAAAGGCATTGGAACAACACAGAAGAGTTACCTCCACGGGACAAGAATCGGCGGTCCATCTGCATCTAAAGGACTCTTTCGAGGACACCAATGTTCAAATTTTGGACAGAGAAGACAGATGGTTTGAAAGAGGAGTGAAAGAAGCCATCTATGTCCACTGTGAACGACCATAATCCAGTTTTGAGATCCCGTCCCAGATGCCTTAACCCCAACGCACATCCTGGGCCTTCTGACCTCATGAAATCACATGATGGGGTGGGGCTAGGTTTCACAGCGGTTCACCTGGGTTCTCAGGTGAACCCGCTTGGCTGATTGTAACCAACACCAGTTTTCACACCTTAGCTCATGTGATTCGGTAGAGGATCAATGGGGAGTCCATGACCCTCTTGGGGACACTTCCATAGGGCTTAAAATCTGGGACTCTCCACCATTTGCTCTTAGAACTGAAGAAGCTTCTCAGATAAAATGTGAAACGTCTTCAAATAAACTTAAAGACGTCCAGACACTTTTCTTTCCCAGCTCCTTACGCTAGATCTACTACTTTTCATAGCTACAACTAAAATGGGGGAACTCAAATTACTTAGAAAGGGGAATTTCTACCAGCCTCAGGGGAACTTTGGGCTTTCTTCCAATTTGCAAATGTGCATAGTGTTTGTACACACAGACTTTAACTAACATCAGCAAGTTAATATTTTTGTTACCACACATAAATGTTTCTACATGCTCTCAGTATAATTTCAACCTTTCCCTAAGTCTTTCAGGTCCTTTTTAAAAGAAGAAAGTTTATAAGATGTTGAAAGCACAGTATTTTTTCAGTAGATTAAATAGATCTATTTATGCTTCATCCAGTATTGGCAAAGCAATTGTCAACATTCGCATTAAAGCATCAAGTTATTTTGCAAAGTACCAGCATCACTATCCAAAGAGTGAGAAGGCCGGATTGTAACAGTGCCAGCATCAGCTGCCAAAAGCCAGTTATTTGACTCATTTGTATTTGTTGGATGATAAAGATGAAGTTCTGTGCTTTGATTAAAGAGTATTTACCAGAAAGCTCTCCATTGTTGACCTTATGAGTGTAGACACACCAGCAAATGCATATGTTATGCAGACAGTACATGAAATGACACAAAAGTGCAACCAACACAAAGCCACAAAAAAAATGTGTACACACACTTTCAGGCACATAGCAACTAAACGATTGCAGACACTCTCAGAGGATGTGAGAACTGAACAGAGGAGTCACTTAATGGCGCTAATGGAAATTATCCATGTCGGGTTCCCACTGGTCACAGCTTAAAGGACTGGGCCTGTTTACTACATTACCCTCAACCCCTCCGGGAGATCGTATTAGCTGCAAGGGTAACGGCCATCAGGGTTTTCTATGTTGTTCCCTTTTCATTGGGTGGATGCTGTGGGAAACAGCATCAACCTATTGAGATCCACAGATCCATGGAATTCTTTATTCTTTATTATCCTAACTAGTTGCTCCGTTCTTCGTCACGCAACTTGGCTTACATTGCTCGTCCTATTGTCACCGTTCATGCTTTAGAACATTGTGCTATATCTGCTGACGGCCGCTATATCTTTTGGTAATTTTTACTGGGATACTTTTCGAGATAATAACGTTTTTATGATCGTTTTTTTCTCTATTCAAACCAATGGAATTTCGTCAAATTGCCGAAATTCCGACCGTCATTGAATGCATCGCCGCTACGTGGTGACGTAGGTGACGCCGCTACGTGGTGACGTAGGTGATGCATTCAATGACGGTCGGAATTTCGGCACTTAGACGATTGGTGTCCTAACTGCGCAGAGACGTCAAAGCTGCAATTTGAACACAGCCAAACTGTCACGTTTCGGTCTGTTTTATCAAACATGTTTGGCGTAAGTTCTGTAGAAGGCAGACTTTGCTGAGAGAAGTTTTAAATGTATTTTAATCCACGTAAAGTCGCCATAGCAACGAGAGCCGTTAG